>JASDQU010014179.1:146274-162596 GCA_032191745.1 Picea mariana
TCTAAAGGACTATTAAAGAAAACTGAGGTAACCTCATTCAAACAATAACATCATCTGAACTGATAAATAACAGTGTTTCTTTGTCTAATCGTCTACGAAAAAATAAGACAAATTAAATGATTCACTCAAATTAAAAGAAGTTAGTCAAAGTAAAGTACCCCCAAAAAAGATCTACAAGAGTCAGTTTTGATTTTTTGACCTCTGTATTTTCAGTCTATAAGTCACTACCTGTCACCCTTTTCTATCTCCAGGTTTACCTTTTAAAAAATCAGCATCTTTCCGTTTCACATAAGAAGGGATAAGATTTTTCGTTTCAACCTCATGAGCTTCAAAGCAGATTGTGGAAAGAAAGTGGGTCTTCACAATTCCTTGATCCCCTGCTAAACGAAGGGATTCTTAAAGTGATCCTAACTTTCCTAGGTTTTTCAACAATATCGGAGGATTGAGGCTTGCTCAAATAGAATGCCCTAAGAAAGTTATTTTCCCTTTTTCCCTAAGAACAAAGGTGTTGTGAAGGTTAAGGGAAGGTTGGTACCGAGTAATCAAAGTAAGTTGACAGACCTATAATGAAAAATATTACACAGATATCAGCCCTGATACAAACTGATTGCCCCCATCTTCGTGCTCTAAAAATCAAATTATAAGACAAGTGGTGAAAGGAAATTCAGAAATGATTTCCCCCACCTGTCCAAGAGACTATGAAAGGAAATTCAGAAATGATTGCACTCGTCTCAGCATTTAAATGCACAAATATATTCCGAAGTGGTGAAAGGAAATTCAGTAAAAGGGGCCAAATAACTTCACCGGGGTACTGAACAAGCTCACTGGCAGTGAAGCAATATCTGAGATATCTGTAAGGCTATTATACATGAATATCACTCTACTCTGCTAACCAATTCTTTTTAAAAACCCGATCTACATCCCAAGTTCAGACGGGGCTTGCTAATTAAAAACATATAATCTTCTTCTTTTGATGCAAGCTGATAGCCACAAGATTTATCGGGTCCCCTAAAACTGTTTTGATTGTCTTAAGGCAGACTTGAATTCAGTAACGGGAAGGGGAAGGTCATGAAAGGGACTACGACTAAGTTTAAAAAGTATCTGAATTTGAAAATCTTTTCAAGGTAAAAAACAGAGTCTCTTTCCCCTTCGGTACCCTGTTCTCAGGAACCTTTTTGCCTAATTGAAGCTATTGACTCCATTTACTTAATATCAACACGTGGTCTACTGTTCTTCCCGTCTTACAAGAAAACGAGATCCCTAGTTGGAGCCTATGTTGAATCCGCCTTTGTTTTTTCTAGCCCGTCTCGAATTTCATGTCTTAATGCTCGAAATTGAAAGATGGTTTTTGTATTTTCCATCTGTGGTTTCAAAATCTCTGAAGTCTTATCACTCAAGCAACGATAATTATTATACTCTTGAGGCGAGTTCTACTTTTTGTCAAATTTTTTTCCCCTTTGTTCTACCTCGGGATTTCGTATGTTGGATGCTATAGATCACGCAGTTCACAAGTCCCGAGCAGCGAAACGGCAAAATTGTTTTAAAATTAGACCTGAATTCAGTAACGGGAGTAAAATTTTCCTAAATCACGATTAAACAACATCGTGTTTTCACCCCTTGGCGTTCACTAAATCCAAAAGTCTTATTGTCGTAGCCCCGATAGCCGAAACCATGAAGTCCGTATTTTAGTAACCCGTGTCAAGGTTAAAGGTAAAAACTAAGCCATGGTTAAGCTCCGTCGGCAATTTTCCACTCGGCGTGTTCTCTTTTAAAAAGCTACACTGTCTAAGCCCCGAGTTGTGAAGTCGCGATAAAGATATGAACATAATTAATTAAACACTTAATCCAAGTTTATCCTCCCTTTTAATTAAAACGTATCATCGCGAACTCGCAGTCTCGCAGCTCGCCATGCAAACTTCCCGGAAACTATACCTTCGAAGCTCCGAGTCGCGATATGGCAAATATAAATAATTACGTAATCAATTAAGTGCCTAATTACAATTACGTTTTTATTAACCAAAGTAAATCATCGCAATTTTGGGTGTTAGAGGTTCAAAGGGTTAAAGAAAAAATTCTCGATACAACAAGTACCGAAAGATTAATTAACTTTGGTAAAATCGGTTAATTAAGCTAAAACAACATCTCCCATGATTTGATGCATGCACAGTTTACGAGGCAGTCTTAATTTTTCCTTACGCCAACTGACATTTCGAACCGCCAAAATTTATGGCATTAATTAGAAATAAGGCAAATCGACAAATAAAGATTGGGTTTTTATTGCTAAATTTTTTTCTAAACATGATTTGATAGATCTGTTCTAAAAAGTACCGAGTTTTCGAATATATAGAGTTGTTATTCGTTCTAACAAATTCATTTCTATATTACGCAGAGCACACTTTCTCAACGAGCTAACTTCTGTATGTATACATATTTTTATTGCAGAAGAGCTAAAGTAGGATCTCCGGACATGGCCTCGCGAAAAGCATCCAAAGCCAGCGTTGAGGTTTCAGGACAAGGTTCGGACAACGTCGCTGATACTTCACCTCGAAGTGTCGACTCTATCCCGAACTGGTCGTTCGTTTCTGATGTTCTGCAGGCCGAATTAGTGGATTATTCCGATGATTCCAGTGACAATGAAAATGACAACATAACCACCAAATATAAGATCGTCATTCAATCGGGAATGCATAAAATAGCGGCCAGGCCACGATTTATCCCCTATTATGATATGGTCCAATGGGCATTAGACCATGTGGACATACCAACCAGAACCATCGTGAATGAGGAGAAGGTCACCATCGGGACTTTCAGACCTGAACATCTACAAGCTATGTACAAGTTTCCCACAACGTCCTACCTTACATATGATGCCAAATTCTTGGAAGAGTTCAAACAGAAGGAATGTGTGCAGTATGACAAGACTATGTCTATCTTAATAAGAGATTGGGTTTCGCACCCTGCAAAGTTCAGGGCAGACAGTCATGGTATATATTCAATAGATTCCTTGGAACCATAGTTCAAGTATGTAGCTATGATGACATGCAGATTATACAGGAGAGAGGACACCTCACATTTCTTTCTTCAATGGGTGCCTCTAATACATCGAGTCGTTGAAGGCTGTTCCTTCGACTGGGCGAAAATGTTGTCTGATATCTTGACCAGTTAGGTTACAGAGTATCGGGCGTAGAAAGAGAGCGGAAAGATTTCTTCATTTTTTATGTCTACATACATTATGGATGCCATGTGCTTTCAAACACCATTTCCCTTATTGTGCTGGAGTTGGACTCCAGCAGAGGACGAGCCCATCCACGTCTATCATTCGAAATTGTGGGAAAACAAAGTGGCAGATTTCGTATATGAAATCTTCAACTAGGTGATGGTACCGTTGCATGTCACTATTTTCAGCCACCCGACACCTAGGATCTCGGACAGTATAGTGACAAATTTGAGCAGCATAGCTGACTGGTATGTAGAAGCCAAATTCTTATATCTCAAAGTTTTTGGGGCTTCTGTTCCCCCACATGCATTGCCACTATTCATTCCGAACAAGTTGGCTTGTCATGAGGTTGCTAGACAAACAATAATCGGTGGTATAAGGAAGTATCTTAAGGGATACTCAAAAAAGGTATGGCCACCTTTTCNAAGTTGGTCCTTATTGAATTCAAGAAGCATGATCCGCAAAGGGTCATGAGTAATCATTTGGCCAGTTGCGGACTCAAGAGATTTGAATATGAAAATTCACCCTCGGATGACATTTTCCAAGGCGCAAGATCTTATGCTGAGATTTTAGCTCGGATACAAACCTTGGCACCTGAAGAGAGGGCCAATGTTCTAAAATTCCAAGAACATTGATGCAGTTGTATTCTCACGGTATTATGGGGTGAGCATCCGAGTACATCAGAGGTGAAACAAAAAGATGCCGAAGGCTCCAATGATGCGACTCCCGGTCAAGAAAAACATAGGGATAGGGGAGAGTAAACTAAGGGTCCGAAAGCAGAGATAAAGACTCCCGACCCACCGAAGAAGCAGACTCCGGTTACTACTCTGGGATAATCAGCGAAGCAAATCAGAGATCCTATCGCATCAGTTACTCCCTTGCAGTCAACTCAGGGAAATATTGATGTAGGGTGGATCTTAAATGAAGAATTGATGCCTATAAGGGTGGAAGAGATCCCTCCAAATGAGTTCTTCTTCGATAAGAAGAGAAAGGTAGTGGTAAAGAGAGAATTCTATCAGGAAGGGGAATCGACAATCAAGAAATAAAAAGTTATGACTGATGGGAAGGACAAGAAGAATGAACAGTTCGCAATGGAAATAGCTAGGACATTAGGGGCATATGCCACAGCGAACCAATTTTTAGTCGGGGTTTTGAAAAACCAGCTAAAACGAAAAAATCGCCTCATCAAAACCCTAGAAGCCAGACTAGCCACAACAACGAAGGCTGCCAAAGACTAGGTGAGTGTAGGAATAGAGAAAGCAAGGTTGGCTGATAAAAGTGAGATAGAGCTACTCAAGACTAAGCTCAAACAAGTACAGCTAGTGGTTCGGAATGGTCAGATGCAAGCGGGCCAGCAAAAATATTTGATTGAACAGCTACAGGCTAGAGTGGAAATCGCTGAAAGTAAAGTGATAAATATCGAGATGTTCTAGTCCCAAGCGATGGAGATTCGGAGCAGAGTCTCTGCAGCCCAACGAAATTTACTCGCCAAGATAGAGGTGGTTCGGGACAACTGCTTGTTGGTTAATCAGGCTTCGGAGAATTTAGCTGCTAGAGAAAGAGAAGCTAGAGCAGCACAGGTCGCCTCTCAAGAGGCTGTGATAGCTACAAACAACAGGGTTCGGGAAATACTCCCAGGTTTACCATTTTGGAGCAGACCAGAGGAAACATTCTATTAAAATAATGGGACCACAACATCTCAGAAGGTAAGCTGCAAGCCAAGAGAGTAATGAAATCCTTAGAAGAGGCTTTTAGTTCTATAGATGGTAATATACTAGGCATTGATAGCGGAGGTAATGCCAAGGCATTGATTCAAATGAATATGGCAAAAATCTCACTTGATTTAAATGAAAAATAAGAAAGAGATTCAACCGAGATCTCACAAGTGACTATGGCAGACATAGTCCAAATAGATAAATGTATGATTAAACCAAGTGTGCAATTATGCGCTATCGACTTCATAGACAAACAGATGGAAGACAAGTTGCCGCAATTAGCCCGAGATTGTTACTCTTTTGAAGCCAATTGTCAAGCAGAACCGTCAAGGCTGATATCTCGGTTGGTTGAAAGATGTGTCATCTGTACCGAGCACGCGCGAGGATAAGCTTCTGGCACCAAATAAAGACAGAGAAGAAGAAATGGAGCGATTGCTCTCCTCCCTATCATAACTGAAAATTTTTCAACGATTGAGATCCCATCTTATTGTAAAACTGTATAAATATACCATAGAAAGAAAGAAAAGGGGTTGGACCTTTTTGTGTCGATTGTAACAGAGGTTTTACATTTGAGAGTTAATATAAAGCAAATCCGAAGATTCTCAATTCCGTCACGACTGTGTTATGAGCTTGTTTTCTTGTATCTCATATTTTGTTTCATTTCATATTCGTATCTGATGAATGCTTCACTATAATTTAGTGCAACCTCTACTATAATGAATGAATTTTGGTTTTCTATATTGTTTACTGTTTTTCCTCTATACCAGCTATCAGTAGGTATAAGACCAGTCAACACTTTCAGAATTCTATATATATTTTATGCTTCATTGGGTTATTTCTTCACATTCTTTTTCTTCTGTTTATATGTGAGATTCTCCCTTGATAGGAGCCTTACTAGATAGACAGCTAAATGTTTTCTACCACCTCATACATTTTTATTAAAATATAACCCAGTTACGGGAAAGAGCCTTTGATTTGCACCCCATTTTTATTCCTGAAACCGTAAACTCTCTTTTATATGATCGAATTGAGACAGCACTTAAATTCCCCATGAAGTTTTCTTATTTTACTGTTCCTCCATGACTGTCCCTGTACCAACACAGCCCAATATCGAACGTGGATTATCAAATCAAATGAACATTGCCTTAAACCTTTTCAATACCATTCTTAAAACAACCACTACCCAGGTTGAACTCGAACGTTCATGGGCAGCGATTGAACATGATATAAACATCCAGGAACAGTTGGAAGCTAGAAAACGCCAACACAGAAATCTTCCCTAGTTTCTCTTGCCGAAGGTTGGCATTTCTCTCTTCTCTACCCTTTACCCACTTTCGGATGCCTAGACATTGTACTTCTAAGCCTTAAGTATAGACTCTAGAACAACACATGTCATTAGGAGAGAGAGAAGAGGTAGTTGTAAGTGTGTTTTAGAGAATAGAATCTAGAGGTAAGAGTATCATTGTATGGAAGTGTTTGTACATTATTTATGTATTGGTACATGGGTTTCAGTGGAGACAGTGGAATATGTACATCAGTTTTATGAAGGAAATTCACATACACCTTGGGAAATGTGTTGGTACAAAATTGTACAACAAAACATGCATTTCTATGTTTGTCTACAATGTATATTCTCTCAGTGGTCCACTTTCCCTATTACGGGAGCCTTGATTTGACCTTAATAAAAGCATGTAAGTATTGGTTTTCCCTCTGGATTTTTTCTAGGGGTTTATACCCGAAAATATTGGTGTCTTGTGTGTGATATTGTTGTTTCCTTGTTTATGCTTCTGTTGCATCTTTAGTTGATTAATCTGTTGTTATTTTAGTATATAAAGTGATTTTATATTGAGCTAACTGTCGGTTTTTGGGTTGAAGTGGTAAAATCAATAGATGGATTGTAATTTCATGACCAAATCTCTAAGAGTGGTATGAATTGAGTGAATAGTTTATTCAATTTAGGGAACCATTGTGTTTCCTTGAGTTTCCACAAAACAAAAGTTGGAAACAACATGGATCAACTTAGAGGTTCATATTGTGTGACCTTAGTAGATTCATATATAGAATATTAGAACCATCAAAATCATGTTACTCTATAACCTGTAATGGAACCGTGAGGGTGGAACCTTGATATGGGTGCCTATACCTATCAAAACCATCAACTAGTCTGTAGATTTAGGCATGGATCCAAAAAGACCTTGTAAAGGATTTTGGAGTGAAAGTATAGATTTCGAATAGCCCTTGGAATTCTTAAACTTGGAAACATAACCTATATGGAACAACAATGTAGTGGGACCTTAGACTCATAAATAATAAGGTGAATGCCATGTGGAAAGGATAGGTGTCAATCCATGGTAAATTTGGGATGAAGGGAGGGGTTGGTTATTGGTTGATAATTTCTAAGCCCGAACATAATAAGGATCATTGATCATGATTAGTATTAGCCGTCATATCTTTCAGGAAAGTGTATTAGGGAAATTTTTAAGGAAGATACCTTGGCATTTTGAAGGGGTGAGTCCGAAAGTGGTGACCAAATTAATCGACGTGCACCTTTAATCCCAAAATGGATATGGGATGTTAGATATGACAACTATCAGTCATTAGATCTATTGGAATCAGGTGACCCCATTAAAAGGATTGTGCATCTTAAAAACTCTCTAAAGGTATGGATCATTGATCGGTGTGAATTCTCCATCATTCCATCTAATGGATGAGCATGTTGTGTCAGAAAGACTCATTTGGGGAGTCTCATAGTAACTTGAAATTCTGAAGAGGGGACCCTCATATCCTATGGATGAGTGACAAGTGGTAGCCTATCAATGGGAGTCACATTTTTGGAAAATCCCATTTGGGAGACTGTTTGCGGAAAAACCTTTTCGGTAAAGACTCGTTTAGAATGATTTTTTGAAGGGATGATCGCGAAGGTGAAATCCCAATAGGCTTGCAGATTTTGGATAAAACATGAGGAATAATAAACTGACATCTCAATGGGTATTGTTCAAACAAGCAGGTTCGTCACTCTTATGTTCTTCAGATTTTAGGATAGCTAAAGTGTGGTGAGAACCCCATTATAGCTTCTTTAACATAAAAATTTGGGGCCTATTCCATTTGGCCCTAAGAGAGAGTAGGTCCATGTCAAATGGATGAGGGGAGTAGGTCCATGTGGACATGATGAAATCACCTATGAGAAATGCATGCGAAACTATAAGAGGCCACATCTTTCTAGCTAGAGCTCGTAGTTGTGCATGATTACAGTCATTGGAAACACCTTGAGGAGCATAATTTATCTCTTATCTCGGGATCAAAGTTAGAGAAATGGAGTGATAAAAAATATTAAGGATCCCACAAGCCCAATGAAGCTTAGGGGTTTGGGTGTCTTACAACATGAATGTAATTGATTCAAAATTTCTAACCAATTGTATATCTCATATATACTTTTTGAATAGGAAAGGATCATGAACTTAGTAATAGTTATTTACTTCTGTGATGAGTAGTTGAGAATCAAAATGAACATGAAGGTGAGGAATGTGGAAATAGAAGGAATAAATAAGTGGGCTAATCATGAGATCATATTCTACCTAATTATCAGTGGAATCACTAATGCATATGTCACTAAGATAGAAGAGTGAATGTGAAGGGGAATAAACTGCCCAAGATATCAAGGTGAGATTTTGAGTACATGACTTTCACCATTGGAAAAAATGATGTCACATCAAGGTTTATGATCCATATAAAAATATAATGAAAGTAAAGAGTAAGGCTATCAAGAAAAAATACACTAATGAAATAATTAATGCAAAGGGAAAGTGTATACATGATGATAGAAAATCAATGTTAAACATACTTGAGGGTAAAATTTCTCTACGTATAATCCATTGTGTGGGTTCTTGAGAAGTTCTCCATTAGGAATAGAAAACAAAAATGCTTCCTTTCCCAAATAGTGTTTGATTATGTAAGGACCCCACTATAAGAATTCAAACTTTCCTCAACCAATTGTGTCATCGGATTGATTATAGACTAGGACTAGATCACCTCCACGAAAGGAGTGAATATGAAGAAGATGATTGTAATGAGATTTGGAACATTTTTTATGGCCTCATTGTGCTATAAGGTAGTGCAATTATCATTGTTCACCTATTCCAATGTGACTAGTCACTACTCTAAGATATGGGTTTCTAGTAAAGTTTAATGGACAAATGAAGGGAGGGGATTTCACACTCGATAGGTAAAACTTCCTCTACACTATGTACGAGATGAAACAATGAAAAAATAGTGGTAGTATTAATTGATGCCCTATAATATCACAAATAATAAAATGAGATTATAGTTAGATTTATTCTTATCAACTATTTGTGGGAGGATGGTCGTGATAATTTTATTGATGACCTCAACTTGGCCATTTCCTTGTGAATTATAGGGTGATGAAAAATAGTGTTCAAGTCCCAAAGGAATATATATCTCACACCAAATTACATCCTATAAATGTGTTCCATGATCGAAGACCAATTACTTTGAGACACCAAATTGAGTGATAACATGGTTAAAGAAAAAGTGAGTAGTCATTTTTGTTTTTTTATTAAACATCTACATGGATTCATCCCACTAGGTAAAATAGTCAATGTCCACAAATATTTACTAATGACCATCAATAAACACATTTTTCACTCCATAAAATCAATCCCCCGCTTGTATACATAACTTGTGAAAATCGCAAGGTGAAGAGGGGTTGGTTGAGCTCGTGGATCAGGGGAAAAAACTTGGCAATTGTGACAATGCTTAATGAGTCAGATGCAGTTAGAAAACAATGCAGGCCAAAAATAAAAATCCCTAATGATTTTTTGGGTGGTATCCATCCCATAAAGATGTCTTCCATAGTACTACTATCATAATCATTGATCCATTATTGTCCTTGTTAAAAGTGAAAAATGATGAAAATTTATGTCAATCCCTTTCCTATAGAGGACAATGTCATTAAGGATATATCAAGGAGCTTGATGATGAATTCAATGTCGATAATCAACCGATATATGAGGACCGGATTTTTAATTTTGCAAGTAAATTAGGATATTACCATACCAAGCATCATCTAACAAAATAGTGAAAAAGTGTTCATCAGGAAGATCATCATCGAGAGGAGGATCAACTACACCTATTGGTAGGTTAGAGATAAACTCAGTTAGGGCCAAGACATTCTTACTCTTGGGAGTAGAAACTTTGAGACCAAACTCTTGGAGAATAATAATATAATATGCGACTTTTCCATTATTGACTTGCCAACTCAAGAGATATAACATAGGATTAGAATTCACAACGACCTTGGTTTTTCTTATTAGAATGTAATGACGTAGATTTTGGATATAAAATATGACGACTAAGGCTAACTTATTTTTATAGTTATATGATAGTGACAAATTGATTTTTTTTTCTAACATAATAGATGATGTACTCATACTAATCCTCCTCTTTCGGAACTAACACACTTTCCATGGAAAAAGTGTACATATAAATGTAGAGGATATAATCATTCTACAAGTTTGGGGGTAATTAAAGGAGAATATGTAAGGCAACACTTGAGTGTATTTAATGATTTATAATCTTGATCATCCCATACAAAAGGTATGTAGGAACCCAACAAATACAAAAAATGGTGTTCACATGTAGCATATTCAATAATGAAACGTTGCAAGAAATTAGCCTTACCTTGGATGCTATGCAAATGGTGAAAATGTTTAGGTGGAGGTATCTCAAGGATATCTTTAAAATTCAATGGATTGATAGTTATAACTTTAATAGAGACGATGAATCACAATAGGTTTCCTACAGGAAAAAAAACACACACTTAAGCATATGCAAGTGAATATTATATTTGCAACATTAGAGAAACACTTTCCAATGATCCTCCAAGTGTTGCAACCGTTTCTTTGAATGAGCTCCGAGGTCATCGATGTAAGAAACAATGATTTTGGACATTTAATAGAAATATTATGACATATCCCATAGAAAAATTGAAAGTGGCACCAACATTTGTTAACCCAAAAGGAACGACCTTAAAGGAAAATGTCTCCAATGAAAAGTAAAATTGGTCTTGTATTGCTCTTGGGAAAAAATCCAAATTTGATTATAGCTAAAGAATCCATCCACAAAGGATAGAACCTCATGGTCCACACAAGCATCAATCATTTAGTTAATGAATGACATAGGGTCATTGTCTTCAGGATAGGCCCTATTAAGATCACAAAAATTGGTACACACATGTAATGTGCCTTGCTTCTTGTTAACAATGATTGGGTTAGATACCGAAGTGGTGTATGCAATCAAATAAATGAAACCATCTTTACCCCAAAAGGATAATATTTCTTAACCCACGTCTTCTTTTTTCTAGAGAAAACCCCTTTGTATTTATGTAATCTTCCCACAAATGACCAACATCATGACATGATCTACATATAAATGGGATCTTCCAAAAATATAGATTCTAAATGTAGGTCCACGATCCCCCATTCAATTTCTATGTATGTAGGTAAACCTTATCTTATGATCTATAAACTGCTATGGATATTCCACTGGAATAGTTTGTCACAATATATATTTTAATATTATGAAATCTTAGATTATGCAATTTATTTCCTTAGATCCCAGATTAATTATTACTAGATCATTGCTCATATTTTTGAAAATAGCTGAAATATAAAAAATGAAAGAACAAATCCAATGAACACAAGATGTATCCTTCGAAACCTAAAATAGGAGAAAACCCAACTAGAAGGTGAGGCCTATGCTTTTCTCTCTTTTCTTTAGCTATGAAAAGCAAGTACAAAGAAAAGGGGCAGTAACTATGGAGTTTCCTTTGACACTGTGGCCTAAATGGATTCTATAGAATCTCCTACTTCCTCTATTATTCTCTCAAAATACCACTCCTATATTCTCTACTCAACTATGGAACACTTACAATTCTAAAGAATGGAACCTTTTCTCCTTCTAGTGGCCTGATATTTAACATAGCTCGATAGTTGTCTAGGGTTAGGTTTTTTACATCCTCAACCATTAATTAGTGGTAAGGTTTTGGACCTTCTATAATCTTCTTGAAAGTCCACACATGGAGATCCCACATGTGTGAGCAAGGGAGGTTGACATGTCATCTTCTTGTACCATGGTGGTCAACAAGGTAGGTCAAATTGCGAGAGGCATAAATTATGCATACGAGCTCTAATTGAGGTGATTTTCACACCATTGGAAATGTCTTGGTGTTTATAACAATTTCAAGGGGTTGATATCCATTATCACAATGTTTTGAACCCCCCAAAATTTTGTTTGATGCCTCAAAATGACTCGGGAAGGTTTCAGATCCCAAATTTCCAAACTGGGACCTATCACTAAAATGGGCCCCTCAACCCAATTCCTCAAAAATTTCCACCCAAAATTACTAAGATAGATGGAAAATTACATGAAGATCCATTTTGGATCATCTTAATTCAAATTCCACGAGTATTCTAACAATCCTCATATCTTCCCTTTCCCAAAACATTTCCTCCAAAGCAATAAAGCAACCCAATGAATTCCCTATACCTTCCAAAATATTTCCATTCCATAGCACTAGAGGGATTCCTAACATGATGATAAATGTATTGAATGTAGTTCAGTTATTTCCTCAAATCAAACACAAGTTTCCACATTTTTAAAAATAATCCCGATGGAACCCATAACCAACTTTCTCTAAGTGCTTCTTTGCATCATTCCTATTTTTTACTAGAAAATAAATCTAGCACCAAACTAGAATGTGAAAAACTATAATATATCCAAGCATTGGTCTCCATACCTCATTCATTCAATATTTTAGGGTTTATCATTTAACAAATATTCCCATGAAGTCACTGACTATGGCCCTTTCCATTAAACCCTCCACCTCCAATAGAATTACATCAAATCCCCCACTATTTTCACCTTCTCAACCTTCACCCTTATACACTTCCTCGCCATTATTTTTTTAGCCACTCCTATGGTCTCCTTTTCACCTCAAGAATTTTTTGCTCCATGGTTTTCCTTTAATTCCTTTGATTCCTTCACTCTTTCGAATGAGGTTGTACTCTTGTGACATACTAATTCAAAAGGTGAACATTCCTAGACATCCTTTGAATTTATAGCACCATCCATAGAAATTGATTTAGCAACATCGACACCACAAGTGAGTTCCATACATAAATCCACTTATGATTCAGTTCTCAACCTTGAATGGGACATGTTGTAAGTGGCCTCCTCCTCCAATGTCTTTCCAACTGAGAACTTTAAAGGATATGTTCTTCCTTAACCAAATAAAACTAGTGCATGATTTCCTCTTGGCACTCTATCATTTGGAAGCGTTGAAGCTTGTTGGTCTTCTTGTCGATTCTCGACAACTGCATAAATATGAGGTGAACTTATGGATACATCATTGATAGTGGTATCCTCTTGAATATTTTAGATTCTCCTATGATCATTCTTCCCGTGTGGGAAATCCATCTATAGGTGTGCTTCTCCACAACCCCAACACTTTAATGGCCCTTTCTTATGTTCTTCTACTTTTTCCTTTGTGGGTTATGTTAGTTTATTCCCACATTGAGATGGATAATTATGTTGGTGCATACTTTTAGTGTGGTCACTGGATTGAGCACTCTTTCTTGGACTCTTATACCAGGATGAATGAAATCCCTTCTTCTTAAATTCAGTCTTGTCATTCCTTTTCCAATCATTGTGAGTCTACTGCCTATGATTTTATTTCTCATAGCAGTAATTGTCCTTTTAGATGGTGTCATCAAGGGTCTTAGGTTCATCAAAATCAATTAAATACATAAAGTACTATGGAAATATATTGAGAAATTTTTTTATTCTTACCTTATCATACTCAATGTAAGGGACATACCTTAACAGTTCTAGGAATTGCTTTATGTATCCATCTCTGGTGATTTTCCCTAGCTTGTGATCATATAATTCCTTAACATTGATATCATAATATTTTTCTGACATGTATTCCTTCCTAAAATACTTCTCAAACTGCGTCTAGGTCATCTTACTCTCATTAATCATTTTTACATTCTTGATGTAATGAACCAAATTCTTAAGATATTAGTATAAACTAGAAGTACACATTGTGTACACCAATGTGAATGTGGAGCACAACTCCAGATATATAAGAGAGATGAGTTACATAATAAATCCTTAAAGAATAGGATAACCTCCTCCAAATAACCAAATACATTCATACATCATAATTCACATGTCTATAGTAATGAATACATGATCTCTATATATACCTCTTCACACACTACACATGAGGCCCCTTAACTATTAGGCTGATCCTGCTACTTATACATTTACACATTCCATGTTCATTTATCCCTGTATATGTCCACCATTGGGGTCATATCATATACATTTAACCCCATATATTCCCCCCTTGGGTCATAACATAGAACCCTCCCTCACAATTATTTGTCCTCAAAGATTTGCAATTAAAGGCTTCACATGCAATGAAATCACGTAATATGATTTTGTTATGTTCCTTGTTTTTTCATTCCATTGATGATGATCCATCCATCCAAAATCAATTCTTTTTGGTATTAATCCTTGGTGGCTAGTTGTTTCATAATTTTCTTTCCTTTGTTTTCATGTATTGTTGTTGTAACTTATCCAATTTGTAGTGGTTGTTGGTCTCTAATAATAGCTTGTTGAAGAGTGGTTTGGTGATGCCTTGTTCTATGAATATTGATAAGTATTCCATCTTCTTCCCTAATAATGTTCATATTCACCTTCTTTTCTTCCTTGAAATCTTTCTTGGTAATGAGGGTGTTGATATGGTTTCACATTTGAGGATTTTCCTTGACTCTACACATGCATTTCATCTATCTTCTTTTTAGAGACAATGACATCATCTATCATATTTTATTGGTCTTTGATTACTCTGAACTTGGATATAATACCATCATATTTTGCATGTACATCCTCTAGATGAAGTTCAACTTCTTCAAGTTTCTTCTGTTGACCTTCTTGAATATTGTCTTCTTTCTCCTTTTGAAGCTACAATGCCACCCCATTTATAAAATTCTAGTGTCCTTCTTTAGTTCTAGTTTTCATTTCAAACTTTACCTCATCAATATTTAGGGATTCCTCAACCTTATTGTAAATTTCCGCTTCAATTCTTTTGGTAGATTCTTCATCTAAGATCCTTATTTCTTATTGATTTTGATAATTCTTCTTCTCTTCTTTCAATCTCTTAACCTCATCCAATAGTTTATTATTATTATTTTTTAATCTACCTATTTCTTCATCTTTCTTTTTTATTTTGATAATTCTTCTTCTCTTCTTTCAATCTCTTAACCTCATCCAATAGTTTATTATTATTATTCTTTAATCTACCTATTTCTTCATCTTTCTTTTTCAATTTTTCCTTTGTCTCATCCTTTTTCTACTTTCCTTCGCTATCCTTTCCCTATTTTAATTTTTGAGATTCCTTAATGAGTGTTTCATTAAGGTCCCGTATCTTAGATAACTCATCCCCCTTCTTGTTGATTTATTCCTTTGATTATTTTAACTCATATTGAATTTTATTCATCTCCTCCATTTTTGTATCCAACAAATTGTTGACTTAACGAGAACTGTGACCTCAAAACGAGAACTCTAGCCCGAAAAAACCCCATATTTTTGCATAAAAAACATGAAAACCAACCCCCAAATCAAAAAGTGGTGCTACTGGTAGCACCATTTTTTCAAACGGGGTCAAAATTACAACATTTTTCAAGAACAACCTTCAAAATGCATACAATAGTTCATAAAAACTTTAAAATCAACACCTAAATAAAAAATTGATGTTACATAAAAAAAAATGTTTTTTCCAAAATGTTAAAATTATAGATAATTTGAAATCATATTTTTAGCAATTGGTTCCATTAAAACCAAAACCTCAAAATCAAGCATCAAAATGTAAAGTACCGGTACTAGTAGCACCCATTCTAAAATTGAGGTATTAAAATGACATTTTTTTAAAGTGCTAAAAGAAATCATTATTACTATAAACAAAATCATTAAATTAACCCTTAAATACTTACTTTAAAAATTTTAGTTTATTACTTAGAACACAAGATAATACATAATTACATGAAAACAATACATTTAAAAATATATATTCAAAACCCAAAGTTGAAAAAAAATATGAGAAAAACACTAAAAAAATTATATTAAAAAACATTTAAAAACAATTAAAATACAAAATTTCATTAAAAAAAATAATAATATTTAATATTTTAATTTTATTTCTTAAAGTTTTTAATATATATATATATATATATATATATATATATATATATATATATATATATATATATATATATATATATATATATATATATATATATATATATATA
>JASDQU010014179.1:179558-198385 GCA_032191745.1 Picea mariana
AAGGTAGAGATATCATCGCAAGAGCGACAATATAGGGAGATCGTTACAAGAGTGACAATATAGGGAGATCGTTGCACGAGTGACAATATAGGGAGATTATCACAAGAGAGACAAGATGAAGAAATCTTGCGACAAATCAACTATCGAAGGGATCACTGCAAGAGTGATGAGTACAAGGTATCTTGCGACGAAATTGCTATACAATTTTTTGTCGATTGTATAGCAATTTCGTCACAAGATTTCTTGAGGTCGTCGGTCTTGCGACGACAAATATTTATTTAAAAATAAAATAAAATTTGATGCCCTTATCAACAGTTGCACATAAAGAAAAAACAACCCTTTTCCTAAACTCGTCATTCTTGTCAATGACAGGTCGGGAATAAATTATAGTTGTGTAGTGGATAACTGCATTGACATCACCTTATTTACAATGTTTAAACATGAGTAGATCAAAGTTAAAAATACCAATTAGGGTTTAACATGGATTCACATATAATTAACATCCCATTATAACAATTGGAGTGCATTGATGCGGGTCATAAGTAATCAAAATTAGTGATTTTAAAGGGAATCACAACTTTTGGGTGGTATATCTACACTATATGCATGCACATAATGGGGGAAATATCTATGATAACCTCTTTTGGTCAATTTCAAGGTTTAAATAGGTCTATTTGAACATGTTTAAGGTCATGTGATGATGGAAAGGGGCTTCAAATGAGGTTTATGCATGCCAATTGTGATGTATTCATGTGTAACTACTAAAAATGGTGCAAGTGAGAAATTTTAAGGTGATTACACCCTCATCCTCAAGACTATAGCCTATTGATGAATGCCACCTACAATTATACATGTGTAGGATTTGTCAACTATTTTGGGTGAAACAAGGTGCTATGATTGCACACTAAGGAGGTGCTCCAAGTGAAGTTGTTGCATGGATAGAGTGTTAGTAAGCATGTGAAACATAAGAAAATTGTTTCCATGCTAGGAACCAATTGGTACTAGTAGAAGGAGGTCACTCACACATCCTCTTGTGGAATTGCTACATGATAGCATAGCTTGTTGGAGTCACATTGAACAATAAAACCATAATTCTACTTGGATTCATGAACTTCCAAGATAGATTGTATCCAAGTCTGAAAATGAAAGAGACTTGCACTCTAAAGATGAGAATGAATTATGAGTGAAGAGTTGGATCTTAATATGGCTTAGAGCTTAAAGTTAATTAGGATACTTTTGTAATGGAGGAAAAAGAAAGCTAGGAACTAGAGATAAATACATAGCAAGAACTTGATCCAGTAACGAAATCCAACATTCATAGTTAGATCCATGTTCAAGAGAAACAGAAATATGGCACATTGTTCTAGATTGGTTTATTTAAAAAAAATAAAATTGATGCCCTTATTCACAGTATGTTGAGCCAATTATAAAAGGATTTTTGAACAAAAAAAATTGCAAAACATCTAGAAAATTCATTAATAAAAATTCACTAATAAAACACAAGTACAATATTGAACTACAATATACCCTAAGAAACACTAAACCTTATAAAAAACTATATACAATGAAAACAGTTCACAACCAAGCATTTAAAAATAGTGGTTTTTTTGAAGCACAAGGAGGGAAATGTTCTCTAATTTACAATGGTGCCATTAGTCATTTTGTTTTACTTATGATGCTAGTGCACAACTTCCTGCTCTATTTTCACCTTTTAGATTTTTTAACCTATGTTTTGATATGAATCTGAACAACAATTTGATATTTCAAATATGATATGAAAGACAACAATGACTAGTCTATCATCTAGGCATCCGAATTTTACACAACTTGTGTACTAAAGTGGATGAATGATGAAACAATAGTCCAAAAAGTCAAAGATATTATTTTCTGATGTTAGTTTCCTTTCCTGTTTCCTGAGACTTCCCAATTTCTTGGAGTTTCCCACATTTTGTGTTGTTTTCTATAAGATTTCTAGTCCAAGTTTCCTTCTCTGGGTGGGTTCTATTTACAATTCAAGGACACTGACAGTTGCAGATAAATAATAAAACAATATTTTCCACAATAAATGCAAATTTTAAATGTATATCTGGCAGGGCACATGGAGAACCAAGACACAATATTTTATTTAACTATCCAGATTATGAATCAACAGTTGCACAAAAAGAAAAAGCAATCCTTTCCAGAACTCATCATTCTTGTCAATGACAGGTCGAGAATCAATTATAGTTGTGTAGTGGATAACTGCAGTGACATGACCTTCTTTACAATGTTTAAATATGACTAGATCAAAGTTAAAAATAACAATTAGGGTTTAACATGGTTTCACATATAATTAACATTCCATTATAACAATTGGAGTGCATTGATGGGGGTCATAAATAATCAAAATTAGTGATTTTAAAGGGAAGCACAACTTTTGGGTGGTATATCTACACTATATGCATGCACATAATGGGGGAAATTTCTATGATAACCTCTTTTGGTTAATTTCAAGGTTTAACTAGGTCGATTCCAACAAGTTTGAGGTCATGTGATGATGGAAAGGGGCTTCAAATGAGGGTTATGCATGCCAATTGTGATGTATTCATGTGTAACTACTAAAAATGGTGCAAGTGAGAAATTTTAAGGTGATGACACCCTCATCCTCAAGACTATATCCTATTGATAAATGTCGCCTACAATTATACATGTGTAGGATTTGTCAACTATTTTGGGTGAAACAAGATGATTTCACACTAAAGAGGCCCCCCAAGTGAAGTTGTTGCATGGATAGAGTGTTGGTAGTCATGTGCAACATAAGAAAATTGTTTCCATGCCAGGAACCAATTGGTCCTAGTAGAAGGAGCTCATTCACACATACTCTTGTGGAATTGCTACATGATAGCATAGCTTGCTAGATTCACACTGAAAAATAAAACCAGAATTCTTCTTGGATTCGTTAACTCCCAAGATAGATTGTATCCAAGTCTGAAAATGCAAGAGACTTGCACTATAAAGATGGGAATGAATTCTGATTGAAGAGTTGGATCTTAATATTTCTTAGATCTTAGAGTCAATGAGGATACTTTTGTAATGAAGGAAAAATAAAGCTAGGAACTAGAGATAAATCCATAGAAAGAACTCAAGCCAGTAACAAAATCCAACATTCATAGTTAGATCCATGTTTAAGAGAAACAAAAATATGACACATTGTTATAGATTGGTCCTCTAATATTTTGGAGACCAAAAAGCCTCTCAATGGGGAGGCCTAATTTGAAAAGGCTCTGAACACGGGAATGATTGTAAGAATCAATACCTACAAGTGTAATTTAAAAATTAATGAAGGTTATATAATAAAGGACAATGAAAATTTTATAAATTAAATGAGACAAAGAAAGAATAGTAAAACAAAATAAAATAGAAAAATGAAAATAGGAGAAAAAGAGAGAGAGAGCAATGGGAACTAAAAGGTCTATCTCTTGGTCCTCCCATTACCCCCAATATCTCCTATTCTTCCTTGTGACATGACTCTCAAATTGTATTTTGGCCAAAGAGGAAAGTATGCACAAATATCTATGAGTTACATTGTAACCAAAGATTCTCCAAATGAGAATTGAGTAACCATTGCGATTTGTTTTTCCCATTTGGGTTTCTAGAGTAAACATTATGTCATTGTGTGACATCTCATTTATGTTAAATTAATGGAATATAAGTTGGTTTGGATTTTAATTAAAAGAACAAGAAACTTGTGAAGGTATTGTGAATTATATTCTAATGGTTGGTGAAAACTAATTTGAAGCCTATGTACATGTCAATGATAAGAATGGGTATTGCTTTATTGATCTAAGTTCTTGGTTATCCAAACACTATAAAGAAATATGATATCATTATGATAATGATTGTTGCTCTGAATTGGGATAGAGAGATATGTGTTTCAATGCTAGGAGCATAAAGGTTGAGCAGAGCTTGAGTGTTCTATTCTATATAGATATTTTTATTTCTTGGGGTAACATATTTTGTTTCTTGTTGGAATAAAATTTATTATCTTGGAGCAGATCACTAAATCTCGATACTAGATCCTTGTATATTTTGTTGTTGGGGTGTTTATGACAATTTTGTTGTTGGTTTTCATAAGATTGTGGAGAGAGCTATCACATAGCTCTATGAGTGTAGCACTGCCAAGATACAACCATTTTTGTACAATAATATATTAGCACTCTATCACTCCATTTAACCTTTTACTTCATGTTTGTATCCAACTAAATGTGATTTTTTAAAAAGAGAGGTGAATGAAGGAATTGGAAATGGGATTGTTAATTCATGAGGGATTTTTCCCCAGACAAAGTTGGTGTCTATTTTATTCAATTGGATTTTGATAAGAAAGCATTGCAAACACAAAAGAACTCAAGCCTTGAAGGAAAGAAGCATATCCAACCCTTGTGTTCCTACTTGGTGACAATACCAATCTAAAGACTGATATTTTTTTATAATTATGAGAGTAAAGGACATAAATTTGATATGACATCGAGATGGTTCAAGGTAAAAGACAAGTCCAAATCCAGATACTTGAGAGTTGTTGTTTCTTCAATTTCAACTTTGTCTATTGAGCGACCTTGAGATGAACCTTTTAGATCAAATTGTCTATGTATGTGTAGCTCTGAGAAAAACATATTACTTATAACTATAAAACAGACCTGTTCAATTTCCCATTTCAATTTATTAGAGATGATATTTCAACTTTACAAGGACTTGAAAAAACAGTTTTTCATTGGGTAACATTGTAATACATGGTCTTAGAGACAACTACTACAACGAGAACATTTTTAAAAACTCTAGACCTTGAAAACAAATCTTAGTCATAGAATTTGCAAAGGTATATATATAGTTAAAACTCAAATATTGAAATGTTATCTTGGACAATAAGGACAATCATATGACATTGGATGCAGAACAAGAAACCTAATAAAGTACCTTATGCCCTCTAGCTATCTTGACAACATGTAGGCCAAAAAATTTAGTAATCAGAGTGATTTCATAGGTAGGAATGTGATTATAATAATTTGGTAGCATTCGAAGAAGTACTTGTAAATTGGTTGCATGAGAATGTCAGATAATATAAGATAATTGTATTTATGTCCAACAAATGACCATAATAATAGGTCAAAAGGGACTAAAAGAGTACCACCATTGTAATACATAGTGGGACTTCTGTAGAATCTCCTAGATCTAAGCTAACAACAATAAGTAAAGAGATAACCCACTTTACCAAATTACTCAATGTTTAATAAAGTATGGACGTGTGATAATAAAATGCAGAAAATTACTCAATGACCAAAAGATTAAAAGGATATTAGCAACCAGAATTTTTTGTAACTAGATATTAGCAACTAGAATGGCTTGTGAGTCTTGTTTTTGTCTTGGAGCATGGGTTGAAATGGTCCACTCAACATCCATGGAGAAGAGCCATGGGCCATTAAAGCATTTCAGAAAATATGCCTCCACATGCATTGGTATTTCATTCACCCTCATTCTAGTTCCAATTATGTTGATGGTTTGAAATGGCTCACTCAACAACAAGGGCTCACCCTAGTGAGAAGTCCTAATTAGATTGATCCTTGTTTGATATAGGGAATCCATCCATATTTTTTCCCAGTAGCCGTTATTGATTTGGGTTTTACCAATTTTGGTATAGAAATTATGAATAAAACACATAACCAAACATACTACCACCATTATACCTAGCAATAAGTTGACTTTGAAAATAAAAACATGAATATGAATAAATATTAGTTGCAAAACCCAAAATAGTTTTGTATTAATCAACTAATTACAACTTCATGCCTACAGGTTTAGACAAATATTTCTAGAAAATAGAAATAAGAAAGCAAACTCTAAACATGAGATTGTCTACAATGTAATGGATGTTCCTACAACAACCCTAATGTTCAATAAATACAGAAGAATATTCCACGACATATGCATCATAGGAATCACATCTCTCCATAAAATGCTTGGCCAAAGGTGAGTAACATCCTTATTTCCACTTTTCACTCTTTCATACGTAATGTCTTCAGATTAAAATGTATAATCTTCTTTTTAGTATCAATACCTGGATGTTGTTGCCACAAGATATGTAAGATGAAAATATACAAACTTTGAATCATATTTTAGAAAAAATAATTTAACATAAAGAAGTCAATTAACAACTTAATAAGATACTCGAGTTTACTTCCTTGAGTTGAATCTCCTTTCATGGGATATGACATTGGTCACTTTGATAATGATTTTAAGGTCACATTAGTTGAAATGTTGTGTTATTGGGTTTCTAGGCCATTGACAATGTGCCCATATTTTTATTTTTCGAATTTGAAACAATGGTAAGTAATCTCATAAAACTTGTAACAATAAAGTTTCATATCTTAACAAGACCTTTATAATGGTACAAATATGACACAAAATAAATTTTAGGTTCAAACGTTATGGTGAAAATACTAAAATATGTGTTTCGTAAGTTGCAAAAAGATGCATGTTGCATGCCACACAAAGTTCAAAGTTCACATATCACACGTTGCACCAAGTTCAAGTTTTGCATGTCACATGTCACACCAAGTTAAAAGTTAACAAGTCAGACGAAGTTCAAAGTTCACGTGCATGGAACATATGCTTTTTGCATGTTGCATATCGCATGTCGCAACATTTTCAAAGATGGATGTCGCATGTCACAAGATTTTGAAAGATGCATGTGACAAGTTGTAATATTTTTTAAGTTCTTTTTACATCTTCCAAAAACATCTTATTGCATCTTCCCAAAAATTTGTTTTTGCATGTTGCACCAAGTTTAAAGTTTGCACATTGCTTGGAAAAGATGCTTGCCACATGTCACATGTCACAAGACTTACAAAGTTGCATATATCATGTCACGAGATTTTGGAAGTTTCATATTGCATATTCAAGTTCTTTTTGTTTCCTAGACTCCATAGCCCAAGCACAAGGCACCAGGTCTTGCTTGGATTCTCACGTTATATCTTAAAATACAAAGAGATTACCATTCTTAAAAGACAAAGAGATACAAGTTTGGAACTCTTGGAACCCACAAACAAACAAGCATGTGAAATTTAAATCCAAACTTGAACAATTCAATCTCTTAAATTTCACGTTTACCAATGTCTTCAAATCGCTAGGATGATATCCATGAAGCCACAAATTGATGCAGAAATTGTTTGTCAAGGCCAATAGAACCAATAGAAACAATGAGTATTGAATCAATATATACCAAGTCTAAGAGAAGTTGAAATTATTACTAAGTGTATAACAAAATTACATTCACATATATATGCAAGCCATAGAAATAGCCTTGTGTATATTATCAGATGAACAAGTACCCATAATGTCAATGCATTATATGCATCATTACATGTTCAACTATATAATGTACATCTAACTGTCTTATAAAATTATTACACATCATCAATTTATTTTAGTCTTCTTTAGTGTTTTCCAGGTCTTAAGTAATTCATCCATCTCCATGTCTTCGTTTACTGGGTGATGTTCAACAACTGATGTTGTTTCTGTCCTTTCACATCGAGTATGTCTAGTCTCGTACCCACGGCGTGGATGCTGTTGTGAGGGGACATCACCTACAAAAACAAAAAAGATTAAATTTATATGGCCAGTTTTTAAATATCTTTGAATTAGTTCATTAATATTAAAAAAAAAACCTCCAATGTAATTATTTACCTGGTCCTCTAGTTGGCACCGTTTGAATGGATGTCGGCATGTTCACCTAATATCCAAGTCGAGGAGGATAAACTATGACTTTCTCTGCCATTGAAACGTCAAAATTTATAAGTACATAATTATTATGTATATGATTAATATACAAGCATTTTACCATCGTGGGCCTCAGTCACAGGAACATATTAGGGATGCACCCCATGGGGATGGGGTTGTTGGGGAGCACCATGATCTTCTGGCTGTGTTGAACTATAATTCTCTGTTGTCCATTACTAATTTTTTCATTCATAGTGTTGCTCCCCTGATTAAAACAAAGTAAGACATTAAATTATGGACGATATCAAACATTTACGTATTTTATAAGTAATGAAAGGTTAATGTGGACTAATTTTTATTTACCTTATCCCGCAAACTGGATTTTCGGGTTTGCCCCATGCTTTTCCTACAACCAACCACGACTTTATAACCATACTTGTAACCAAGTTAGAGGTCTTCCTCTGTGGTTTCAGTTCTGAAGTCACCGCCCTGCATTGCATAAGGTTATGGTTTTTTAATGTTTTTGGATGTAATTACCTGAAATTTGTAAGGCAATACAAATAATATTCTTAAGATGTTTGGGTACTTACGATTCGTGACTGTAACCTCGAGTAGCCTCCCTGGCCTATGTTGTGTTGACCATGTTTTTCAATCCTTTCTTTGGTTTCCTTTGAAGTGTCAGGCAACCTATCATTAAAATTTTCAAGTATGTTATATATATTTAAGCCCCTCTATGCTTAAATAATAAGAGTGAAGGGAGCTCTAATGGATAGTTCATAAGGAACAATACTTGTTAAGGTTTTGCAAATGGGGTAGCAAGCTAAGTGGGCTTGATTGTGGGGAAAACTCCACAGTTAAGCGTTCTTGAGCTAGAGGCGTCTTTAGATGGGTGACCACTTGAGAAGTCTTGGTTACCGGGTGCAAGCCCCAGAAGTGATGATTGATGTTGTGCAATTAATTTCACTAGTTTCAATCCCATTTCTTCACCCCTATCACCCGATGCAATGAGTGCTAAGTGGATTATTAAAATCATGAGAATTATTGGTCAGCTGGGACTAATACTCATGGATATGGGTCATAGATTAATGACTTACACTACACAGTTAATCCCGAAAATGATATCTAATATGTTGCACTGCGAATGCCCCTCTATGCTTAAATAATAAGAGTGAAGGGAGCTCTAATGGATAGTTCATAAGAAACAATACTTGCTAAGGTTTTTCAAATGGGGTAGCAAGATAAGTCAACTTAATTGTGGGGAAAACTCCACAGTTAAGCGCTCCTGAGCCAGAGGCGTCTTCGGATGCGTGACCACCTGGGAAGTCCTAGTTAGAGGGTGCAAGCCCAGGAAGTGATGATTGATGCTATGCAATTAATTTCGCTGGTTTCAATCCCATTTCTTCACCCCTGTGAGAATCACCGGATGCAATGAGTGCTAAGTGGACTATTCAAATCATGAGAATTATTGGTCAGTTGCGACTAATACTCATGGATATGGTTCATATATTAATGACTTTCACTACGCAGTTAATCCTGAAAATGATATCTAATATGTTGCACTGCGAAGTCCCCTCTATGTTATATATAACCACACTTTTATTTAGATCTAAAGAAAATTAAAGCTAGTATTGAAATCAAAATATTGTAATTTACCTTGGTTTACCATTTATTTTTTCTCCTGATTTTTTCAAAATATTCTCTTTTGCATCATCAATGATCGCCTTCCACCCCCTCTCTGGAATTGAGGGAGGACACTCATACCTAGGATTTCCTACCAATCTTCATCTATAAACATCCCGCTTATATTTTAAATATTCACCCGTTGTAGAGGTGACCACTTTTTTATTGAGCGTGTCTAATCCAAAGAGGCCTTCAAGATAATCCATAAGTTCCATTTTGAGGTTGGAATTCTGGCAATTCCACCTCATGTGTAAGGTTGCCCCCAAAATCAACAAGGCCTTTCTCTCTAGGTGCCTATAAAAATAGTTGTCTCCTACACACAAAAAGACATGATCATTAATTTAAAATTAATAATCTAGATGATTTGTGTATAAGATGGACAACATTAAACGATTAAAATATGAATTAAAACTAATTGGGAGTCTTGATTGTTTTAAATGGAAGTCCATTATCGTTGACCAAAAATGTTCACGGAATGGTCCCCGTGCTTGTCACATGTCTAGCTCTAGAAAATGCAGTCATGTCAACCACATCACCAGCCTCATCTCTGTCACCATCTCTAGACTCTGACCCATGTGTGGATGTCTGGCGATGTGTGTTATGGCTCCTATCTAAATTAGGTGTGGAAGATGGAGAAGTAAATAGTACTCTAGTAGTTGTATGACCGCTTGCATTAGGACTCTGTAGCGTCTCTGTAGTGCCACTACTTCCAACACCGGGCTGAACAGGCTCCAAAAATATCTTTATAAAAAAGAAAATGTTTTTTCGTGAGACAATGTAAAAGTTAAAGAACAAAGTTTCATAATTGAACATATGAGTACATTACAAAAAAACACTTTAAATTATGGTTATTACATTATATGTGTTAAGTTGTGACATAAGAAGATGGATCTTTTCTAGAAAGTCGTGAGTCTGATCTGGACAATCTAATAAGCTAGTAAGTTCCTTTCTCTTTAATGATATATTTTTTTATTAATACCATCAGATCAGGACATGCATACAACCCCTCCTCATCAGCAGAATCATGATCAACATGGCCTGTCGACTACTTATAATTTCATCAAAAAAAACGTTATTTCAGTAAAATTATATAAGAAAATAATATAATTCACATAAAATGAAAGTGGAAATTGATAATCATTTACATGTTCTGCGGCTGGCCCTTTTCCACGATCATCCTGCCGCATTATAATATAATTACAACCCCCAAATATTTAAAAAATTGTTAACGATAACAAAAAAAATGATTGTCACCCAAATAAAATCAACCTCAACGATCAAGATATTGATTAGTAGGTAGTATAGTAGTTAGTTGACAGAGACATGTAGAATTTACGAGGATCTTGTTGGGGAAACATTGAACATAAGTGGGGGAGGATGTAAGGATTTTTGTGTTCCCATAAACAACAAATGCACTTTCCATGTGTACTATCTTGATCAAGGTGAAGGAAAATGGCATGAGTCGGTTGTGACTTAGTAACTTGACATGGTGTAGCCACACACATTACAAGTTGCATTGCAATATGGGTGAGGTTCTCACTAGAGTGAAACAAGTTGTGCATATGGTGTATAGCGATTTATCTTAAGTTGCGATGAAAAAAGTGGCATTGTCTTGGTGGAGAAAAGGGATGATAAAGCTTAATGGAGAATACATCATAGTCAAACATGGAAGAGTGTGAATTTATAGGTTGGATAGGTCTGTCACATGATAAGTTGTAGGTAGCAAGTAAGTCACTAGAAAGAACACCACAACAAGGAACACCTTAGTGGAAGTGTTTTGGGTTACAACACTTGACATGCATAACTTAGTTGAGAAGATGGGTGTGGGAGAGTCACCCACTAATGAGTGGTGTGGTAACAATTGAAGCATTGTGTTCAGTGCTATAGTGTCTTATGGAAGCATTCAAGGTGTGATAGAGTTTGTAGTGACAACGATCCAAGGAGGGAGAAAGATAACAAGATCTTAAGGAGAACTACTCCAATTTGAGGCCTACAAGAGGCAAAAATCAGTTTATGTAAAGCAAGACTGCAATCATCATGTAGGTCCAAGTTTGCAAGTATGACATATAGAAACACTTAATGACTACATGGATTTCCCCCCTACTTTTGAAGGTGGGAATGTGGTCTACTATGTTGCTAATTCCCAAAAGGTGGTGGGGGAACACAACTCCTCCCTACATGTAATTTCCTTCTACTTGTCTAATCAATTGAGTTAAATAGGCTAATAAGGGCCTGGAAGTATCAAATAGTTGTGTTAGTTGAATGCCATCTAGTTCTTAGACAACTTAGTAATGTAGATTAGGGTTGTAAATATGATTTGAAAGGGAGCCTCTTTTATTATATCCTATCATAATGCAGTATCTAGTGGAGTGCTTGTAATGCGGAAATACATTGGAAATGTCAACCAAATAAGGTTTATGGCAGACAATTCAAGACATTAAGCTATTACCCACATCCCAACAAATGGTCAGTAACTATGTATTGTCAGAATCCATGCACCTACTAATCATAGAGACAAAGAAAGAGATGCATTCTAGGGTACAAATTAATATTGGAGAAGCTTTGGCTCGAGGAAATTTTAACAATGCCTCCTATTCACGTGCTTCAAAAGGGGTTTTGAAGAATATTGAAAGAGGAATCTCCACCTACAATTTCAACTTCATATGTGCATTGGAGAGTAAGCTACGCCAATTGTTATTTGAACCTATATTTCAAGTATTTTTTGCTTAAGAATTAATGGCAACACCACATTTTTGTGAAGATAAAAATTGGATTAATCTTAGTGAATGGTTTCATATTATAAGGGGAAAGTAGGAGGATGTATTTACAATACAGCTATATTTGGGTGTTGAAGATTTTATGTGGTGTATTTACAATACAACTACATTCCTTGGCTAAGGTTTGGAGTAGGACATTAACATTCTTTGGCTAAGGTTTGGAAAGTTTTGATTGTAAGGGGCCAATTGTTGTTGTTATACATTTACTTTTCTTGTTTAGAATATATCAAGGATAGAAGTTCAAGGTAAAGTTTGAGGAACCATCAATATAGATGTACCAAGACTCATGGATCTAAGGGATAGTGGCATGGTTGATGGGGAGACCCAAGGTTCACTTGGGCCATGGATAGTGAGTGGGGAAACCACTTGAAATAAAGAAGGAAAGATATATGTTCCATCAAAAGGGGGATATGTTGAAGAGGTCGAAAAAGGGTCAGATCAAGGGAAACAACTATTGATCTAAGAGGAGGGGATTCCCTCTTTCTTGGAAGAGAGGTGAGTTTCAAGATAAGAGGGAGGTTTAGTGAGTTGAATGTGAGGACCTCACAATATATCAAGGCCTTGTGAGAACTCTAGCTAAACACCTTGGAGGAAAACCGAATGGTTGTATATTCCCACCTTCGCCTCCCATACTTGGATGAGTATGCGGTCATATACCATGGATGCAAGACGGTGGAATGTTGAACATGTTCATGATTGGATTCCAGTTTTCCTAAACGTTAGTTTTGAGGCTGCATGTATTCATGTCCAAGAGGTTGGGAGAATGTTGGGAGAAAGAAGAGGAACCTCACTTATTTTTGAGAAAAGGGACACAAAACTCCCTATTGTAGGGGACGGCTAGTATAAGAAGTAGCATTTACCAGATAGAGGGGGGATAAAAGTAGTCTTTTACCACTTCCGGAATGGGATCATCCTTTTTGAGTAGGAAAAGGACTAAAATATCTTCAAGGGAATTTTATATATTTCCATCAAGGACATGGACAATTCTGATGTGGACAATTTTGCATGGAGGCATTTCTCCCAGACCTCTTCATGAAAGATTGTGAATCTATGGTGCATGTGGGTTTATGATAATATTTTAAATTCTCCAATCACATTCTCCATTGACCTTGTGTAAACCATTCCATTTGGTGTTTGTTGCACTAAGTGTAAAGAACAATGTTGGAGAATTATAAGGAGTAAGTTAGGTATGAGCTATTTGTTACCTCTTTATTCCCTTTTATTTTAATGGTATCCATATTTTGTATTGATCAAATGAGGAATTAACCCGGAACTGATGCCATTAGACACAAACTCAATCCTAAGGCCAACTAAGGAGAAAAAACAACACATGATAATTAATCTAGGAGTCAAGCATGAAAACAAACCTTCTCACAAAGAAGCACTAGTTGGTGATGGAATTCAACATCGCAGAATTGATGCACGAAGGGGTTGAGTTTCTGTAGGTGGGAAAGTTACATTGAAAACCTGCTTAACAAACTAACTCCTTGGTGCAAGTTACGTCACCGAGCAGTGGGAAACCCTCCAAGGAGTCCGAGTGAGTCTAGCCAACGTTGATCCCAGGTAATACACCACCTTCCCTATGCTGTCACCTTGTGTAGGAAGTCTAAAATATTATGGCATCTATGGTACCACCTACTATACCAAAGCATAGGAGGGACGGTTGACAGTCAACACCAAGACCAACAAATCAGGGTTGATTACTCTGAGGGCCCCAATGTGACCTCGTGATTGACCCTTGTGTTAGAAGGGATTCTCAAAGTCAGTGATATAGAAACTGGATTTCACTCCCTAACTCAAGGATTTATGTTTGTTTAGCATCTTTGGAAATTTATTCTCACAATCCTATTCCAAATATCTACACCTAAGCTAAGATGGGTTTGAAGAGCCCTAGAAAATTTGCTAGATAAATTTTAATTAGCGCTTGATTTTAGCTTGTTGTTACTCAAAGGAGTGGTCGTGAAACTGATGGTGTTTTGACTCGACTCTTTAAACCATCCAAGAGGAAAATGAAATGAAAAAATTTCAACTTCGATGAAAACTAGCTATGGCAAGGAGAAAGTGGTTTTAAGCAAAGAAAAAATTTCTTGATAGATTACTATGTGTGCAGTACTGCTAATGACAAAAAGTATGAGCTAATTATCCAAATAAATGGAAGAAAAATGACCCAAATTTTAAAAATACCATGCAAATGTCATAGTTAACTTAGTACACCTATACAACATTGAATCAAATGTCATCATTTCTAACATAGTAAAATTTTATGATTATAGAGACCACCATACACATCTTGAATACTCATAAGGATCACAGGGGCTTCGCCTTGTTGACCAATATCTTATCATGTTCATTCATAAAGGTTTTTTTTAAATTATGAAAAATGGAGTCAATATATTGTAGGTATTGGGAACCTTGTTGAAGGTAACCCAACCTTGGAGAGATATAATATCACCTACATAACAACAATTGTGATGTGAATATGTTCTATAATCTTATCAATGACGCAAGCATACATATGTTCATGATGATAATCATGTTAATTACAATATGAAACCATAACATGTGTAACATGATACATTTGAATTTAGGTCATAATACCTCTATGAAATAAATGTTACTTATGGTTGAAATATGTGATGAATGGGTGTTACCTTGATGTGGGACCAAAACTATTATAATAAACAAATCCCACTAGAAAAGTGATTTGAACACGTTGATATCTAACCATTGATAATCCTATGTTGATGGTTCAAAAATAATGAAAAATAGTCATATTACATGTTCATTGGTATTCAACTAGATCTAGCTATGGTCATCATGACATACAAATTATCCATAAGGTGACATTAGTGAGGGCATGTGTCACTGATTCTAGAAAGGCATTGTTGAAGGCATGAGGTGAAAATGTTAACATGGGGATGGAAAATGAACATAAGGAAACAATGTTAATTAAGCACCATAGAACGTAGGAGGAGAGCATTGAGAGGAAGGAAATTTCATGGAAATGAAGGTGACCTTATAGCTATAGGCTATAGGATGCAACTGCCAAATATAACCTCTTAGGGAAGATATCAAGGGAGTGGTGACTAGTCTCAACTAAGGAATGCCATATTGAATTCATCCCTAATCAAGAGAATGAACTAAAAGGAGATAATCAAAGATGAACGGATCGAGGAAATAAGTGGTCAATAAGAGAGTGAATGAGGAAGATGGTGGCCCCAAAAGATTTATCCTGCTAGCTGCAACAATCAAGTATACCCAGTCTTATACTCCTCCAAGAATCACACCTTTGGAGATGAAATCCATCCTTTTTTTATAGATGAATCCCTCAACTACCTCCATAATAAAATATTCAAGAAAAAATTGGACATCTTTCCTCAGGTGAAGCACCTCCTATAAAAACAAAAATCTAATATAGCTTCCTCTTATTGGGAAAAATTGTCCTTGAGAAGGTGAATGACTCCAAGTGTTTACATATGAGCCTACAATGTCTTGCAAATAGAATCAAATGGAGTAATTCCTCCCACGACAATAACTTTATTCAATAAAACCCTCCTCAAAGATATCCGACGATCTCCTTTAGCTTTGTAATCTATGCTAGCTTCCACCTACATTATCATTAAAAAATTTACTTATGGAGAGCACTTCTCATCTCAATAAACCATGATCACTACAATCCAACAATTAAAACAATATATTAATCCACTCCAATGATGGTCTCTCCTTCCAAGGAAAATGTTTGACAAGTATGAGGGCACTAGAGCGACGAGCGCAACCATCACATGAAGGGTGTTCTTCAAGCATCCAATACCACTCCATGGGATCTGGCATGCCTTCAAATATATGATTGTGCCTTGAAATGTGTAATATGCACCCTCAATAAAAAAATATGGATGAAAATATATCAATAAGGGCTCCAAAAAGGCATAACTCTACCACATGCACCACCACGCCTCAAAATATGCAATGATGCCTCAAAAGGAAATCCTCAATGAGTAAGTTTTCATCAAAACTACAGCTATGTCTTCCAATATATACATCCTCCATGAACAAGCTACTGAAAAAAGGTCTTCAAATAATGCAACAAGTTTCCATGCATCATGAGTGGTAACACCACCCATGAAGGAGAGGAGAGTGACAAACTAGAAGGGGATTTCCTCTTTAGTCAGGAAGACTTGCAAAGGCAAATTAGAGGCCTAGAATCCCAAGAGGCAACTCTACTCTGCAAAATCTACTAGGTGATAAAATTATCAAGTTTGGGGTTCATGTCTTAAGAGTGATAAGGAGAAGGAGGTTATGGGCCAAGGGAGGGATAACATATGAGGAGGTCAATCAGAGAATCAAAGACACTTGAGTGTAATCATGGTATTTACAATGAATAGAATCATGAAGTGTACAACAAAAAAGTGCAGGGGCGTAAAATTTATATACTAAATTGAAGCTTAGAACCTTTATCGAAATTGTGAGAAGGGTGATCAGTGGTAAAACTAAGAACCACATGACATAATAGTAGTTACTGTGAATATATCTATGGAGGGAGTCAACGTAGAGAGTGTTTCAAGAACAAGTTTCAACAAGACTATTCTCTCACAATGATGCCAATGTTAAAAATAGAGTTTTAACTACATTTAACAAAGGATTACCAATTTCAGAGAGATAGAGGATAGAAATTACCGAGTTTTGTGGCATCTCCACAAGTTTGTCCGGATAGGGGCACTCTTTTTCCTCTGTCGATGTCCAATCAAAATCATGGACCGAATATCACCACTCCTCTACCTCTATCAAATGGGGTTTTTCTCCTCTATGTCGAACATGAATATATATCCTCTTTTGTGTAGTTTCCTCCTCACGCGAGAATATCCAAGCTATGTGATTTTTCTCCTCTACATCGAACACGAATATCTATCCCTTGCTCCCGTGATGTGTAGTTTCCTCCTCATGCAGGAATTTTGAAGCTATGGGGTTTTTCTGCTCTACGTCGAACACAAATATGTATCCTTTTCTCCTGTGTTGCGTAGTTTCTATCTCACGCATGAATATCCAAGCTTGTAGATGGCTCTGTGAATGCAATGTATGGGCTAGTTTTGGCTTTGCGAATGCGATTGTTGAGTGTGTTGTGTAGTTTCCACCTAGCAGGAATATCCAAGATGCTAGTATATGGCCGACCACATCCAATTTTATTTGTAATGAATAGGCGCGAAAGGATTTCTTTGTTATTTGTAAAAAAAAATTTAATGTTTTATTATTAGTTTTTGTTAAAAAAAAACATAATTAATGTAAAGAGAGGGAAAATGGATTTTTATGCCAATCGAACTAGAGTGATAAAACCCATTGATCCAATCAAAAGTAAATGATACATAGAGCCAATAGATAACATCATTGATGGTGCAAGAGTGGGCCAATAACATAACTTAATGGAAAAAATATAGAATGGTTATACCAATCCAATAAGAAAAAAGACTAGTCAATTGGAGAAGAATATGTTATTATAATTCAAAGAGCTAAGAAGCATTATAAGATTGGAAAAAAATAATTACAATATTTTGTCTCATTGTTGTGCCATGATTAGGTCTATCCATGATGTTGGTATAGAGCTACCAATCCATCCCTCCCATATTTGATGGTATAGGGAGTGTTGAATATTTTATGGAGGATCTAAGCTTAGTGGTGCTTGGAGGATTTTGTATAAGAACTAGATGTGACATTGAGATCCACACCATATAGGTGGTGGAATACTTATAGAGATGGAATTGATAGATGGGAATAATTCCAACCAAGATTGAAAAATAAATTTTCTACGCCACTCAAGTACCAAGCAATTAACATTCCAAGGGAAACAAAAGATACAATCACCTTTATGAAGGTCTATGAGGGAAATAACGATCTTATCTTACATAGATATGGGTTCAATCATAGGTGGAAATGGAAGGGATTTCTAGAAAAACATTGGGTCCACAATTTTATGTACACCTTGGGGAATATCCTTAAGGTCTAGTAGCTACACAAGGAGATTTGTTGATAGACCCATAAGTGGAAGTCCTTCAGTGAAGGGTTCTACTCAACATTCCCATATCTAGGTAGGACCCTTAGTATCACTTATTCTCTAAAGTCCATTAAGTATTTTATATTTGATACTCGAGTGACCAAACCACCAAGGTGTGTATGTAAAGTACATCAACACAAGTAGCAATAGAAAGAACTAGTTCTCAACGAGGGATATTGTTATCACCTAAAAATCACTTATATTAGAGCTATATAAGTGACCACTTGTAGCATCCCCAACCACTCGCTGGGATATGCCACTTAAAATTCTAAACTCTGATACTAATTTAATTCATAAAAGTACTTTTCAAAAGGACAAATTCATACAAAATAAAAATAGAAATATTCATGTAGCTAACACAGGAAAAGATCCCATGTGCCTTACATGGTGCATAAAACTTGTGAGTGGTGTCCATATCCCACCCAATGGCCACAAATTTTGAAGAGAGGATTAGTGTGGTGTTTTAAGGAATTTTTCATGGCCATTAATCCTGATAAATTTGTGTAGGGCCTAAGTCCTTTGTTTTCCTCCCTTGGCCAACATGGTATAGGTTAGGAGATCCATTCTTATTTTGATAT
>JASDQU010014179.1:198435-211491 GCA_032191745.1 Picea mariana
ACCCAATGGCCACAAATTTTGAAGAGAGGATTAGTGTGGTGTTTTAAGGAATTTTTCATGGCCATTAATCCTGATAAATTTGTGTAGGGCCTAAGTCCTTTGTTTTCCTCCCTTGGCCAACATGGTATAGGTTAGGAGATCCATTCTTATTTTGATATAAAAAATATATTAATGGTTCCCACATTCCAAATTGGAGCCCTTCTTCATGGCCATTAAGGAAAATAAATGTTTCTTTACATTCTAAAGCCCTTGTTTTCCTCCCTCAATGATGTTATAAGCCTTGACTCCCATATGTTGTGTGAAAAGATACTTATGACATCCATATCCCACTTAGAGGCTAAAGATCATTTAGAAAGGATATATCTTAGTGCATGGCCCTTAAACTCAAAAAGATTCATTTTGGACCCAAGTTCCTTGTTTTCCTCCCTTCAACATGGTATAGTCCCTAACATCCATTATTACTCTTTAAAAAAAGATATCAATGATGCTAAATATACCACACAAAGGTGAAAGATCCCCTGCATAGGTCTTGTCTAGTTTTTTGATGACTAAATCACGAAGCTCTTTCCTGAGAATATTTAAACAAGAAATAATCACCTTATTTTCATTGAGGGATTAACATGGGTAAGGGGGAAAGAAGGGTCTTAAACCCTAACTGAACCTTCTTGAGCTCAAATTCCATGGTTAGTGGAGTAAAAAACTTGGACCTTATTCCCTAAACATCACTTCTTAGGATCAACCACCATGAAAAACACCTGCAAACCATAACACAAGCCCTATATAAGGGGTTTTTGGCATCGGAGTTGGATATGGAGTCCATTAGAATGTTTTGTGCACTGAATATATATCATAGGATCTTGTCCATGTTCAAGGAAGGAAAACAGGTGCCTCAAGATATTGTTGAATATTCTTGAGCTCAAGAGCCTTGAATGAGTGCTCAAGCCAATGCATGAGTCCATTGTATGGGTTGTTTGCAATCCTATGAGTGGGATGTGGGAACCATTAGTAGGTTTTATGGATTGGAAATGGGTCTTAATTCCTAAACATGGTCAAGGGAGGGGGGAAATGACATTAAGCCCTAATTGAACCTTCATGATCTCAATCTCTATGAACAACACCTAGAACTATGACATGAACCCTCACTAGGGGGTCCTTTTCCTGGGAGGTGGATATGGTTTCCATTAAGATGTTTTCCTCACTAAATACAAATCTAAAGGCATTGACCATGATCATAATAGGGAAACAATATCCTTATGATGGAAAATAAACCTTAGTGTGGGCATCATGTGTTGTGAACAAGGCCTCCAACCATGGCACATGCCCTCTTTGTGAGTTCTTTTAACTTGGAGTGGTCTTCCAGAAGCTCGTAGGTGGTTTTGTATAAAATGGATGTGTTTAGAGGGCTTTACCGTGCCAAAATAAGGAAAAATAAGTCTTCTTCCCTTACAAGAAGTTTTTAATGCTAAATATTTCATTTTAAATAGGACCTAAAAACCTTATGTTCTTTCCCTGACCATGGACAAGACCTAAGTTCCATACATGGTGTGAAAAAATTGTGAATGACACTCATATCCCACCCAAGCACCATATTCTATTAAATAGGATAGATGTGGTGGTTTCAGGCCTTGTTAATGGCCAATATTGAGCCAAAGAAAATATTTTTTGGACCTAAGGCCCTTTTTTTCCTCTCTAGTCATGGTAGAGTTCTTATGACCCATTCTTATTGTTAAAAAAACACTAATTGTGCCCATATTCCTAGTTGGAGGCCTTATTCATGGCCATTAAACACATGAAATCTTCGTTTAGGGCCTAAGGCACTTGTTTTCATCCCTCAATGATGGTATATGCCTTTAATCTCATATGCGGTGTGAACAAACTCCTAATGGCACCCATATCCCACTTAGAGGATAACGATCATTTAGAAAGGATATACATGGTTGTTCAAGGCCTAATGCATGGCCCTTAAACTCAAAAAGATTCATTTTGGACCCAATTTCCTTGTTTTCCTCCCTTCAACATGGTATAGTCCCTAAGATCCATTATTACTCTTTAAAAAAACATATCAATGATGCTAAAGAGAGATTAAGAAATCAATGAAAAAGAGGGATTTTTCATCACAACTATGACATAGATACAATGTATATACAATATTAATGTAGAACCTGAAATAAAAATGAAGAAAGACTGATGAAAAATTAAAATTTGCGTCAACCACACTGTGTACTTTGAAAGAAAATTAGGGTTTATGGTTTACATGATGAATTGATGATTGATGAAAGTGGGTGTGTGAGTCAAATTTGAGTCCAAAAACCCTCCCATATCATTAAGGCATGCGAATAATATATCCATGACAAATTTCAGTGCATACATAAACAGTTTGAAAAAATTTCAACGTTGGCCCCATTCACAGGTCATTGTTGCCCGTGTCTAGTCCTAGTACAATTTATGTTCCTTGTCCCTTGTAAAATGCGTTCGACAGTACACACGTCCCTGCATCTAGTACTACAAGGGAGTGTTTTTATGGTGTTGATTAAGCAATCAATGAAAAAGAGGGATTTTTCATCACAACTATGACACATATACATTGTATATACAATATTAATGTAGAACCTGAAAGAAAAATGAAGAAAGAATGATGAAAACTTAAAACTTGCATCAACCAATTTGTGTACTTTGAAATAAAATTAGGGTTTATGGTTTACATGATGGAAGAAAGTGGGTGTGTGAGTCAAATTTGAGTCCATAAACCCTCCCATATTGTTAAGGCATGTGAATAGTCTATCCATGTCAAATTTCAGTGCATACAGAAACAGTTTGAAAAAATTTCAACGTTGGCCCCATTCACAGGTCATTGTTGCGCGTGTCTATTCCTAGAACGATTTACACTCCTTGTTCCTTGTAAAATTTGTTCAATAATACACACGTCCTCACATATAGTACTACAAAAGATTTGTTTTGGTCCTAAGGTCCTAATCATTTTTGTCCCTTGACCATGGTGTAGTCCCTAAGATCCATTATTTTTGTACAAAACATACTGATGGCATAAAATGTCCCACACAAAGACCAAATATCCGCTCCATAAGTCTTTTGTCTTTTTTCAAGGATTATGTAAAAAATCTCAATACGAAGAAGATTCAAATAGGACCTAAGAACCTTGTGTTCTTTCTTTTACCATGGGTGACATAACACTATCATTCAATAATCAAATTGTTACATTCCATTGCCATGCATCATGTGTGAGGGTTTGAGCCACCACAACGGAAACATACAAAGAATATTTGTCCTGTGAAAAAGATATGTTACTATCCATTTTGAGGTTTGGCATAGAGATTGTTCATATAGAATACACTAAATTACACCATATAATCCCTGCACTACTTGAAAACCATGTAACACCATTCAAAGAAACATTCTTGTGATGAAGTAGCTATACTATCGGGAAAAAAAAAATTGTCGATAGTATAGCTAATTCATCTCAAAATTATATACATTTGTCTCTCTTGCGACGATATCAAATGATGCTTGGATTCATTTCATATTTGGTTTATCAACTTGAAATTAAAATTTGATACTTTGCAAGCTAGTTGTACCTTGATTCAAATACAAATATGAAATTAAGAATCATTAACATATCTACTAGAACATATGAAAAATAGGGTTTATGGTTTACATGATGATATGATAATGATGAAATAAAGTGGGTGTGTGAGTCAAATTTGAGTCCAGAAACCCTCCCATATCGTTAATGCATGTGAATAATCTATCCATGTCAAATCTCAATGCATACAGAAACAGTTTGAAAAAATTTCAACGTTGGCCCCATTCACATGTCACTGATGCCTATGTCTAGTATTTTTATGGTGTTGATTAAGTGATCAACGAAAAAGAGGGATTTTTCATCACAACTATGACATAGATACATTGTATATACAATATTAATGTAGAACCTGAAAGAAAAATGAAGAAGACTAATGAAAACTTAAAACTTGCATCAACTAATTTGTGTACTTTGAAATAAAATTAGGGTTTATGGTTTACATGATGAATTGATGATGGAAGAAATTAGGTGTGAGTCAAATTTGAGTCAAGAAACCCTCCCATATCGTTAATTCATGCAAATAGTCTATCCATGTCCAATTTCAGTGCATACAGAAACAGTTTGAAGAACTTTCAACGTTGGCCCCATTCACAGGTCACTATTGCTCGTGTCTAGTCCTAGAACAATTTACATTCCTTGTTCCTTGTAAAATTAGTTTGACAATATGCACGTCCTCACATATAGTATTGAAAAATATTTGTTTCGGTCCTAAGGTCCTATTGTTTTTGTCCCTTGACCATGGCATAGTCCCTAAGATCCATTATTTTTGTAAAAAACATACTAATGGCATAAAATGTCCCACACAAAGACCAAATATCTGCTACATAAGTCTTTTGTCTTTTTTCAAGGACTATGTAATGAATCTCAATTCTAAGAAGATTCAAATAGGACCTAAGAACCTTATGTTCTTTCCTTAACCATGGGTGACATAACACTATCATTCAATAGTCAAATTGTTTCATTTCATTGTCATGCATCATGTGTGAGGGCTTGAGCCACCACAAAGGAAACATACAAAGAATATTTGTCTTATGAACAAGATCTGGTACTATCCATTTTGAGGTTTGGCATAGAAATTGTTCTTATAGAATACACTACATTGCACCATATAATCCCTACACGCCTTGCAAACCATGTAACATCATTCAAAGACACATTCTTGTGATGAAGTAGCTATACTATCTACGAACTTTTTTCGTCGATAGTATAGCTAATTTGTTGCAAGATTATTTACATTCGTCTCTCTTGTGATGATATCAAATGATGCTTGGATTCATTTCATATTTGGTTTATCAACTTGAAATTAAAATTTGATACTTTGCAAGCTAGTTGTACCTTGATTCAAATACAAATATGAAATTAAGAATCATTAATATATCTACTAGAACATATGAAAAAGAGGGTTTATGGTTTACATGATGATACAATGATGATGGAAGAAAGTGAGTGTGTGAGTCAAATTTGAGTCCAGAAAACCTCCCATATCATTAAGGCATGTGAATAGTCTATCCGTGTCAAATTTCAATGAATACATAAACAGTTTGAATAAACTTCAACGTTGGCCCCATTCACATGTCACTGATGCCTATGTCTAGTATTTTTATGGTGTTGATTAAGAAATCAACGAAAAAGAGGCATTTTTCATCACAACTATGACACATATACATTGTATATACAATATTAATGTAGAACGTGAAATAAAAATGAAGAAATATTGATGAAAACTTAAAACTTGTGTCAACCAATTTGTGTACTTTGAAAGAAAATTAGGGTTTATGGTTTACATGATGAATTTATGATGGAAGAAAGTGGGTGCATGAGTCAAATTTCAGTCCATAAAACCTCCCATATCGTTAAGGCATGCAAATAGTCTATCCATGTCAAATTTCAGTGCATAGAGAAACAATTTGAAAAAATTTCAACGTTGGCCCCATTCACGGGTTATTGCTCCCTGTGTCTAGTCCTAGTACAATTTACATTCCTTGTTCCTTGTAAAATTAGTTCGACAGTACACATGTCCCTGCATCTAGTACTGCAAGGGAGTATTTTTAGGGTGTTGATTAAGCAATCAACGAAAAAGAGGTATTTTTCATCACAACTACAACACAGATACATTGTGTATACATTAATGTAGAACCTGAAAGAAAAATGAAGAAAGATTGATAAAAACTTAAAACTTGTGTCAACCAATTTGTGTACTTTGAAAGAAAATTAGGGTTTATGGTTTACATGATGAATTTATGATGGAAGAAAGTGAGTGTGTGAGTCAAATTTGAGTCCAGAAACCTTCCCATATCATTAAGGCATGTGAATAGTCTATCCATGTCAAATTTCAATGCATATAGAAATAGTTTGAAAATTTTTTAATGTTGGCCCCATTCACAGGTCACTATTGCCCGTGTCTAGTGCTAGTACAATTTCTGTTCCTTGTTTCTTGTAAAATTTGTTCGACATTACAGATGTCCCCACATCTAGTACTACAAGGGAGTATTTTTATGGTGTTAGTTAAGCAATCAACGAAAAAGAGGGATTTTTCATCACAACTATGACACAGATACATTGTATATACATTAATGTAGAACCTGAAATAAAAATGAAGAAAGACTCATGAAAACTTAAAACTTGTGTCAACCAATTCGTGTACTTTGAAAGAAAATTAGGGTTTACGGTTTACATGATGAGTTGATGATTGATGAAAGTGGGTGTGTGAGTCAAATTTGAGTCCAAAAACCCTCCCATATCATTAAGGCATGCAAATAATATATCCATGAAAAATTTCAGTGCATACATAAACAGTTTGAAAAAATTTCAACGTTGGCCCCATTCACAGGTCATTGTTGCCCGTGTCTAGTCCTAGTACAATTTATGTTCCTTGTCCCTTGTAAAATGTGTTCGACAGTACACACGTCCCTGCATCTAGTACTACAAGGGAGTGTTTTTATGGTGTTGATTAAGAAATCAACGAAAAAGAGGGATTTTTCATCACAACTATGACACATATACATTGTATATACAATATTAATGTAGAACCTAAAAGAAAAATGAAGAAAAACTCATGAAAACTTGAAACTTGCGTCAACCAATTTGTGTACTTTGAAAGAAAATTAGGGTTTATGGTTTACATGATGAATTGACGATGGAATAAAGTGGGTGTGTGAGTCAAATTTGAGTTCAGAAACTCTCCCATATCATTAAGGCATGTGAATAGTCTATCCATGTCAAATTCCAGTGCATACAAAAACAATTTGAAAACATTTCAACGTTGGCCCCATTCATAGGTCACTATTGCCCGTGTCTAGTCCTAATACAATTTCCATTTGGTTCAACCATACACACATCCCCGCATCTATTACTACAAGGGAATATTTTTATGGTGTTGATTAAGCAATCAATGAAAAAGGGGGATTTTTTATGACAACTATGACACACATACATTGTATATACATTAATGTAGAACCTGGAAGAAAAATGAAGAAAGGCGACAAATTGTATCCCATGTGTACATTTGAAGATACTTGCGACGAATTAACTATAGTTGGAACCACATGATCCATTTACTTTATTTATCCCATGTAATATTATTGTGGTGAATTAGCTATGTTATCGATCAACTTTTTTCATCAATAGTATAGCTAATTTGTCGCAATATTGTTTACATTCGTCGCTCTAGCGATGATATCCTTTCCTTGTCTCTTGCCAACAAATTCCCTTATTTGTCTCTCTTGCCGACGAAAATGTTTGCATAAGTGATGGTTACTAAATTATCCTTGATTTTCTCCTCTGGTACCTATTCTTGAAGGTTAAAAAGATCAACATCAGCTTAGAAGAGAATCCAATATCAATATATTGCTCTACTTCTATAGAGACTACTCTCTATGTTTTAAAAGATAACTCCATGACACTACACTTAAATGAAAAATTCCAACACTTGATGGTTTTAATTGGGATTCATTTCATATTTGGTTTATCAACTTGAAATTAAAATTTGATGCTTTGCAAGCTAGTTGTACCTTGAGTTAAATACAAATATGAAATTAGGAATCATTAACATATCTACTAGAACATATGAAAAATAGGGTTTATGGTTTACATGATGAATTGATGATGGAAGAAAGTGGGTGTGTGAGTCAAATTTGAGTCCAAAAACCCTCACATATCGTTAAGGCATGTGAATAGTCTATCCATGTCAAATTTTAGTGCATACAGAAACAGTTTGAAAAAATTTCAACGTTGGCCCCATTCATAGGTCACTATTTCCCATGTCTAGTCCTAGAACAATTTCTGTTCCTTGTTTCTTATAAAATTCGTTCGACGGTAAACACGTCCCCACATCTAGTACTACAAGGGAGTATTTTTATGGTGTTTATTAAGAAATCAACGAAAAAAAGTGAATTTTCATCACAACTATGACATAGATACATTGTATATACATTAATGTAGAACCTAAAAGAAAAATGAAGAAAAAATGATGCAAAATTAAAACTTGCATCAACCAATTTGTGCACTTTGAAAAAAAAACAGGGTTTCAACAAAAATTCTATAGAAATGAAAAACATGTTCATGGAAATTTCATTGATGCAATACTATGACAACAATATTGATGACATATTATATGATCACGATGGTATAAAAATGAAAGAGCTTCTCTTGGTTTCAAGAATAATTTATCCTCTACTGAACAAGGCCAACAACATGAAGGTGGAAGCTCATATGGCCCCTCCCCTCCCCCTCACATCACTCTCAATTGATCCCCAATACCCAATCTATAAAATAGAAAATAATCGAAAGCAATGTCCTATTAAGATTCATGCATAGAAACTACAAAAACAAAAAATAATGACAAGGTACATGAAATTATGTGTTTGTAAATGATATTTTTAGTTTACCACATACTTTAGTATATTTGCAACTATTTTCAGGTTTCACATAATAATTAAACAACATGTAACATAGAATATAAAAACGTTGCATAAAACTTAAAACATGTAATTAGCCCATGACATTATAAGTAAATTATTTTAAGAGAATAATTCATACAAATTAAAATATTATATAGTCACGTACCTAATCCAACCTCAACTTCTTTGTATTCATCCTTATTATGTATCTTGATCTTCTTCATCGAACTCAACATCTGTATCATCATCCGGTTCAAAAATAGTGTTGAAAGGATTGACGATATCATCATTGTCATCAATATCATTTTCGAGCATATTTTCATCGACATCATCATCAAGAATTGCAATATTGTCTCCTATGCCTAGATCATGATCTTCTTCGTATTCTTCATCTGTCCACCCTACATGATCTTCTGGATCTGTCTCATCAGGTGAATCATCTTCTTGATCTTCAATATTATCTTCTTCTTGTAAATGAGTATACTTAATTGGCATTCCTCTTGGATCATATCTAACAACAAATGACCAATCCCTCTCACTTGGAACATTTGAGTAAAAGACCTATTCACATTGGCTTGGAAAAACATAGCGATCATCTCCTCTTTCAAACACCGTTGGTTTAATCATTGGAAATCCATTGGCATGTTGAATAAAAGTTCTTTTCTCATCGCGTTCATGCATTCGTAACCTATACCATTTAACATCAAAGAAAACTAATTTGAAGTAATTAAAGTCACACTCAAGTATATTGTTTAAATACCCATAGTATCTATTTTCAGATTCTCGGGGGTGTCTATCACTCCTAGAGGAAACATTAGTGACCTGGAATACTGCAGTTATCCGACTATCATAAGTTTTCCTGGTTTCATCCAATTGTTTGATGCGAAATTTACGACCATTGCACCACATAGCCTTGTGGTGTTTCAACTGCAATATGCCAGATATGTAAAAGATGCAATGTCAATTAATAAATTAACATATATATTTATATAACTTCGAAAGTATCTAAAAAATACAATACACATGTAGTCACATTAATATAATATAAAATAAATGAATAAAATGGGTGAATTTTCTTACCTGTCCATCTTTCAAACCATATGCTAAATCAATTTCCCTTTGTGTAACATTGGCATCTTTGTTATGCTGAGCTTCTCTATCCAATTCAGACAGTTGTTTCCAAATAACCTACCTCCATTATGTTGTTTACATCTTTCAATCCATACATTCATCCAGTCAATATTGTTTGCAATGTATAAATGCAGTGCATCCCACTCTTGAGCAACTGAATCAAAAAATCACAATTCACCAATATTAAATATTAGTTATAACATCCATGCAGGTTATAAATATTAATAATTTATGAAATAAATTATATTAATATATTAATGAGTATTATCATAGACACAAAAAACTAAACTTTATATGTATTATTAATATAAATCTCCACGATTATTAATATATTACCTCTCATTGTTTTCATTCTACCTTTCCCCGACATATGCTTCTGATCTTCAATTTTTTTGATGGAGTTCACATCCCAAATGCGATCCACTGCATGCATAGTTGACGCTACTAACTAATATACACCATGGATTGATATACCATATATCCCTCCACCATAGAACCCTCAGGACATGCTCTTTGTCTAACCAACGCCTTCAATGATTTCAAGTGCCTCTCCACCATCCACATTGACCTTGTGTGAATGGGTCCACAAATTTCAATCTCCTCAACTTGGTGTATGAGGTAGTGTTCTTGTGCATTGAAAAATGTTGGAGGAATATACTTTTTCATTTCACACATTAGACAAGAAATTTCTCTCTTCTAATACTTTATATCATCTTCATGGATTTCTTTCAATCACAACCATCTACATGAGATCATGACACAATAAAATAACATGTTTCAACATAACATAATATAATATAGTACATTACAAGTAAAACATGTGTCATTACGTACAACAATAATTTGAAAGAACATTTTGCATATAAATCACAACCACTTACCTCATGTATTTTCCAAGATCATATATAACTTATTTGACGTTGTTTTCAAAGTCGTTTGGAATATATATTGGTAGAACATATTGTAAAAAAAAATTGAATCGTTATTTGTTTCGACCAAAGTAGACAAAAAAAAATAAAAATTAAAAGATGTATAAGGCCAATATATATAAATATGTATACCAGAATTATTACCTTACTGAAGGTATGCCAATCATGTGTTTTTACCCCACCAAATTCACCTTTCTTCATTAAGATATTATTTATGTTTGAAGCAAAACCCGTGGGAAATTTAATTCTTTGAATGACCTCTTTTACATCATTTCTTTGTTGCTCTGTTAATAACCATGAAAGGTTATTTCGGTCTAGTACTCCATCTTATATATTTGAATATCAGATCACACTTCACATTGCATGATTGGCTTCCTGAATGTCAATACAAATTTTGACATTTTTTTCTTTGTCCCTCCTACCATCTATGATTCGTCATAACGTTTCTATCACATTCTTCCTGATATGCATTGCATCAAACAAATGAGCTATTTTTAGCTCCTCATAGTAGGGAAACCTCATGAATTGAGTGGGATAACATTTCATTCCTCGTGGAAACCCATTATTAATACCTTCATGATGTCGGCCTTCATGAAGCATAAAAGAAATCACAAAAATAATTATCAAATATAGTAAAATAAATTCAATGACTAAAATAAACATTCAAAACATTACATGATCTATGATCCATAAATAAATTGAGTAACTTGATGATTTCTATTATATTCCAATCTCCATAGGTGAGGTGTAATTCTTCGTGGTTTTAAACCAGTCTCTTCTTTCCCATTGAAAATATGTTTTTCAGTAGTACGATACCTATAGTTCTTAGGGAGGAGGTGCCTATACTCATCAAACACCACCTTTCCTAAACTTTTTGAATGACGATACTCCATCTTAGGACCACAAACTGGACATGCAAATTTACCCTTTGTTTGAAGACCTGCAACAAATGGATTAATGTCAATTATACGATGACATTATTTAAAAATTAAACATGCAACATGATATCATTAAAAAATTATATAGTATAAGAGCAATATTAGAATGCTACATACCACAAAAAAATGTTAGTCCTGGGGCATCTTGAATTTTCCATAAAAGTATTCCATGGAATTTAAATTTCTTCTTCCTGATTGGTTTACAGATGCCATGCATTGTGATGCCAACCCATAACTTTAGTAGCTCAGTGATAAGAGGCTCGATATATACATTCATATATTTATCTTGGTACTTACCCAATTGTTTGAAATTAAACATAAATACTATAACCATGATATCATGTATATATAAGTAAATAAATAAAAAAAAGATATTATGTAAAAAATGAAACAAATGAAAATGTTACATTAAAAAAATTAATGTAAACAAATACCTGGAACAATCATTATCAACATTATGTGCTCCCTGTTTATTGACATCCAAGGAGGAATGTTATTGTTGATAACAAAAATAGGCCACACTGAGTAAATAGACCTAAACTCTCTGAATGCATTAACACCATCAACTACCAATGAAAGCCTAACATTATGAGGTTCATCTTTGAAATCTACCCATTTTTCCTTAATTTCCCTAAATGCAGAACCATCGATAGGCATTCAAAGAACACCATATCCACTTATGTTACTTGCATGGTAATCCATAAATTGTGCTATGCTTTCACACCTAAACAATCACCGCAAATGTGGAATTATGGGAATATGACGAAGAACCTTTCGAGGCACCCTTTTTGTTACTTGATCGGTTCGATATCTACTGATAAGACATTGCAGACATTCTGTTTTCGAAGCATGTTTTCGATAATATATAATATGATCATTAGGATCACATGAATCTATAGTTTCATAATCCATTCCAATGTCTTTCATAATGGCATGCAAACCTTGATATGTGCAAAGTAAAATATTTGACGATGGTAACAAAAATTCACCTAACAATCTACAACATAACAAATAACTAGTTAATGTAAAGAATATTAATCGTAAAAATTGCATTCTTATTTTACACATTAATTAACACTAAAAACAAATAGAAAGAAATCAACATTTATGTATTATATGAGATGAAACATATTACATACCTTAGGATCTGTGTCATACAAGTGTTCGACAAATTATTCATAACCTTTAAGTTCACTAGCAACAATGTAGCAGAGAGAAGATTTTCTCTTGATCCTTCATAAAGTCGTTTATTTTCCTTTTCTAATAGAGGTTCCTCATAAATACCATCACTGTCCCCATCCTCATCCAGTTGCGAAAACAAATCTTGGATCATTTGATTTGTCCCATCATCTTCTTCCATGAGATCCTCATTTGCTTGATCATGTTCCTCAACTTGGACAACATCATTTCTACTACTACTTGGTGCAATATTCTACGGAAAGTTAGAGGGCAACTTTAACTTTATAATTACAAACAATCATGCAAAATTAGTGTGTACTATAACAAACATTCAAACTATATATATATATATATATATATATATATATATATATATATATATA
>JASDQU010014179.1:211541-233015 GCA_032191745.1 Picea mariana
ATAATTGACAATATAAAAACAAATAATGAATATATAGCTAATTACCATGGGACAATATTCATTCAAGCCACCATCAATGTGCCCATATTTCCTACAATGTTTTGTAGTTGTTGCTATTAAAATTATTACGGGACGTATGAGGCAACATTTTTTACAAGGGAAATAACATCTATCGTCACCCTTTTCACCCACCTTACTTTTTGCCCCACCTCTAATTATATTCTGCGACATTCTTTCGCACAACTTCCGCACAAAAATACCCTTTTAGAACTGTTGTTGTTATAACAAGATTGTCGCAACATCTTTAAATCATAAAATATTTGTAGGTCGTTGTCGTTGCAATTGCGATGAGCATTAACCAAATCATTGTTGACTTTGTCAAAGAGTATAACGGTTATAACGGTCATATCATCACTCTTGTGACGAAAGTTGACCAAATCAATTTAGACTTTGTCAAATAGTATAATGGTCAGTATGGACTGTATCAAATAGTGTAATGGTCAATAGTTAGCATCGCGCTTGCGACAAATTCACACGTTCGTCGAAATAATGACTATAGTCCAGTATCTTCATGATCGTCACAAAACCAACAAAAGTTTGATGCTATCGAGAGAGAGATGAATACGAAATGGATTTATAACAAAATTGAAAAATTGAACTTTTTCTCTTGAATTTTGCAACGAAAGGGTACTTTCATCGCAAGTAGTCGTCGCAAATTTTTCAATACGTAGAAGTGTCAAACCTATCAAAGAGGAAATGAATAATCTAATCGAACTGGACCATGAGCATAACAAAAAAGCCTTGAACCTCATAATTTTTGGTATAAAAGAACAATAATAGGAGGATACACTAGCAATAGTAAAAGAAGAATTAAATAATAAATCACAAATTGATACAACTTACCGCATAGAAGCAAAGAGGGTAGGAAAAAAAATTGATCACAAAGATAGGTTGATCCGTGTCAAAGTAAGTTGTAATGACCGTAAATATAACTTACTTAGTAAATCTCTGAGCTTAAAAGGATTGGGAATATTTATAAATAAAGACCTCATTCTCGAAGACCAAGTTGAATTAAGGAAGGAAGTTCAAAAGGTAAAAGAATCTAGGAAAGAAGGAAAATGGGAAATAATTAGAAATCAAAAAGCTATTGTTAGGGATATAGACCAGAAGGATAATAATAAATAGGAATTTGGGACACTAGGGATCCTTTTTTGGAACTATCAAGGGTTTCCATTGTGTAAAGGTCCTATGATAAGTTGGATCTCGAGTGATATTGATATTATCTGTCTAGTTGAAACTTGGGAGCATGAGGAGTCTAAAGTCCCTAAAATAGAAGGATTTGTCTTGTGGTCGGCATGGAACAAAAAATCCCATCGTAGAGGGATAGGAGGAATAGCTTGTTATATTAGAAAGAGAATTTATCCTCACATTCAACTTCATAAGATTGACCCTCTCAATGAAGACATTTGGATAGAAATTTCAGACATCAATGCTAAGAGGATGTATATAGCAATTTTATATTTTTCACCTATTAATTCTACTTTTTATAAGAAAAACAATCTAGATAATAATTGTCCCTATAATAATTTAGAACAAGATATTTATAGTTTGAAAAATGAAGGTAATATCCTCCTACTAGGAGACTTTAATGCTAGGACTGCAACTAAACAAGCTACTCTTTTAAGTACTGATTTTAACCATAATCCTTTATGGCTAGATGAGGACCTTGTTTTATCTAATAGCTTAAAAAGAAGCTATAAAGAACTAATTGAGAATTTTTTTGGTATTGAGTTAGACAAGCTCTCAAGACCTAATAATCTGCAATGGAGTAATGAAGTGGCCAAACTCCAATGAGATGACTTGTATTCATGGGCTAGGTAGTAGTGTTGTAGATTATGTGATATCTAATATCCTTGTTTCCAACCAAATAACAACTTTTGACCTTTTAAGTGACAATGATCTCGACTCTGATCATAAACCTTTAACCTTAACTCTAAACTTTTCCATGCATAGGATCTCCATTGAAGAGAATTCTGATAATCAAAGGAATTTGCACTTCGACAAAAATAAAGTTGACATTTTCTTAAAGGATTTAAATATTAAATTAAATATCCTAACTTATAAGGACAACATTGAAGAACCCTATCATGATTTTACAACTACCCTTTCCACTTCTATTAACAAGTTTTCTTTCGAGGTGTCCTATAAAAAGAATAATAGAATGACCAACCCTTGGTATGATAAAGAATGTAAAATTGCAAGGAAATCCATTAGGGATTCTTCTAATGAGTCCTTAAAACTCGATAAGATCAATACATAAAAAACCCTAATTAAAAGGAAAAAAGGTGTTATATCAATAAAAGGAAAGAGTACCTTTCACAACTATATAAGCTGGATCCTAAGAAGTTATGGAGCCAAATTATAAACCACAATACTAAAGAAAATAATAGGATTCCTTTAAGGGACTGGAATTCCTACCTTAAAAGTCTTTATGAGTTCCCTAATGCGATGGACACCATTCCTATTGTCCCTACAAAGGAAGAAGTTTTTTCTTTAGATGACATAGAGTTTGGGGTTAAGTGACTTGCAAATGGGAAAGCTAAGGACATTGAAGGCTACCAAGCTGAAATTTTTAAAATCGGAGGGCCAATCCTTATCCCTCACATATACAAGATCTTCAATTTAGTAGTCAAGCAAGGCTTCCCTAAACCATGGATGCAAAGCCTCATTGTTCCTATTTTAAAAAATAGGGATATAAACATTCCCTCTAATTATAGGACCATTATGATTAGCTTGATTTTAGCTAATCTTTATGGAACTATTTTGGAAAATAAGAATAGCCTTTGGCTAGAAAGTCATGGTAAAAGAGATAAATTACAGGACGGGTTTAGGAGATATCATTCAACTGTGGACCATCTTATTACCTTTGGGATCATTGCAGAGGAGTTCTGCAATATTAAAACCAATCTTTTTTGTTGTTTCCTTGACTTTAGAAAAGATTTTGACATGGTTCCCAAGAAAAACCTTTGGAATAGGTTGGAAGAGATAAAAGTTCCTCTTGAGTTGAGGGTTGATGCAATAAGGATGTATGAGAACGTTATTTCTAAGTTTAAAAAAATTGAGGGTTGGTCAAAAGAGATTAACTACAATATCGGAGTCAAACAAGGTTGTCCCTTGTCCCCTACCCTTTTTGGCATATACATTGACAAGTTAGAAGATTGCTTGGAAAAAGCAAGTTGTGTCAACCCTACTCTCACTAGTATAGTCATCGATCTTCTTCTTTATGATGATGATATTGTTCTTATGGCAAGGAGTCCTTATGATCTTGAAAACCAACTAAGAATCCTCAAGGATTTTTGCTCCAATATGGGTATGACTATTAATACTAATAAGAATAAGGTCATGATTATTAAATCCAATAAGATCCCTTATGATACCCTCGCATATGACAACAACAAATTGGAGGAAGCGACTTCATACAAATATCTTGGAAAACATATTCACCGCAATCTCAATTGGAATTATAGAATTGAGAAAAGGATTATTGGGGGATGGAAAGCTTATTATGGGCTTGAAAACAATTGTAAATCAACTAATCTTTGGAGTTGGGATAAGAAGAAACTCCTCTTTGAGACTCTTGTTACACCTATTATTCTTTATGGATGTGAATTTTGGGGTTGTAGTATCTCTTTTGAATCTTGGAGAAAGATAGAGCAAATACAAAAGAATTTTATAACCTATAATCTCAAAATTAAAGGAAATGCACCCTGTCCCATCTCTAACCTATAATCTCTAAGAAACAAGTCTCTCCCCCATTGAGAGCATGGCTATGACTAGATAACTAATGTATAAGAACAAGTTAAACAACATGGAAGACAAGAGGCTTCCTAAAATTGTTTCAAAATCAAGTCATAACCACCATTGACTCAAGTGAGGATGGCATAAAGATGCCTGATCTTGGCTAAACTATCGGGGAATCATGGAAGACACCATTTTGCAGAATAAAGATACTATTAAAAAAACGTCAAATCAAAATTTAAGGAGAAAATGTGGTATGATAAAGAGTTAGAGGAACAAAGAAAATTAAGGTATTATAAGGATGTAATCAACCCTAATCTAGAGATCAAAATTATCTATATGTTTTTCCAAGTGTAAAGAAAAAAAAAAGCATTTCTAAGATAAGAACAAATTCTCACGAGCTCCATAGTGAAACTGGGCATTGTTCAATTCCTAAACCGTCATGGGATGAAAGAGTGTGTCACCTTTGTGACACTAAGAAGGATGAAGATGAAAAGCACTTTATCTTAGATTGTCCAGCCTATACCCATATTAGATATCATTTTCACAATACTTGTCACACTACCAACTTTCCTAACCTCTTAACTCAACAAACATATGGTGATCTTGGAAAGCTTCTCTTAATGTTTTTCGAGCACAGAAACAAAATTCTAAAGAATCACAAGTAATCACTTACCCTCTTAAATTCCGATAAACCAATTCGGTCTTAGTGGACGTTAATCATCATCATCATCATCATATGGAAAAAAATTATAACATAACAAATCATATCATTTTCACAGTAAAATAATGTTTTAATTAAAATTAAATCTAAATTATAAATGAATTTATTTTCAAAATAAAATAATGAAAAAAAATAAAAATAAAATATGAATATTAATTAATTAACAAAACCTTCTACATTGAAAATCCAATGTTGCTACAGGAATATTGCCTCAAGTTACATATTAGTGTTAATTTAAAAAAACTAACTTATAACTCAAAAAACAATGATTAATTACAATATTTTACCTTTAACTTACAAATTGGTTTTAATTAAAAAATACACTTATAATTAAAAAACAATGGTTAATTATAATATTTACATCCATGGGCATAATAATTTATGTTGATAGGCCTAAATTATTAGATCATAGAGGATGAAGTCTATACTTACTACATTCACTCCCAAAATGCCAAGTCGACTATCGAGATTGATTCTATGATCATTGTTCTTAAATAGATAAATTAAAAAATTCTAAAATATGTAATAACTGCATATCGAAATGCATAACTACATATCGTGGAATAACTAAATAGATCCAATAAAATGCGTGAGTTCTATAAATGTGAAAACATGTATGTGTAAATTTTTCCCCAAATTGCATAGGTTTGACGATTGATACACTTGCCAAACTTCTTATCAAACATTGTCCACAGGTTTGCATATTTTTTATAAATACAACAAACGGTTATGTTTTATCTTTGCTACGGTTCAATAATTCAATTTCCTATGTATGTTTAGGGATAATTTCGAAGTTAGTCATTAACGAGTGGTCATCTAATCTAATCTTATTCATATTCTAGTTTATAACTTGCATATCATTTTTATATTTAAAAAAATGTTTTTATATGTAGCACATGTACCTAATTGATTTGACTATACAGGGATATAATCTAACCAATACCCACAAGACTCTATCCCTCTCGACTTTATAGGATAAATATAATAGGATAAATATAAGTTGTAGTGATTTTCAAAAGGGTGGAAAATTTTTAGAGATTTTGGATGCAAACACAAGAGAATAATTTGGGGACTTGGACAATTTGAGAACATGTTAGGTACATAAGTAAGTTTTTTTTAGAAAAAAAAAATAGTGATCACTTATTTTCTATATAATTTTAATACAAAGTTCATATAAAGTGAAGTTATAACCTCTTTATATAATTTAAGATAAATTATATTAATTTTTCATATACATATAGAACAAAATAAAAAATAATCATTTCAAATTGTATAAATTATATATTAATGAATAATGTATTTTTACATTTCAACTATAATGAATATACATTTTAATGCATTCCAAAATCAACAAAACACAAAGGAACATAATTTTTGATGAACTTTGTAATGCAACATAAATATTAATGAATGTATTAAATTAAAATACCTCAAAATAGTACAAAATCTTGTATGAACATCACAATGTGACATGCCATTTAATGAAAGTGGCAATCTGACAACTATTAACGCATCAACACGAATGTTGAAATATGAAATAAAATTAAGTGAAATCTGCAATGCAATATAACCCTCGATTAATGTCACAACTTTACATCACATTTCATTAGTGTCAAAATACTACAAAGCCCTTCATTTTATATAATTCATTGAAGATGAATCTTACAATTTTACATAACTATTGAGGAATGCGGGTTATGGAAAACTAACCCAACAAAATCCAAACAATGCCACAACCTAACAAAAATCCTTCATGAACATTGTAATGCGACAAAACCCTTAATAAATGCGAGAATGTAACATCACATATGATGAAAGTCACAATGCGATAGAAAATGAATATCGCAATGTAACATGACATTTGAATAATGTCACAATGTCACATAGTTGTTAACACAACAACATCAATGTACCAATATGAAGAAATGTCAGAAACCAACACAACCCTCCATAAATGTTGAAATGGGACAAAATCTTTTATGAATGTCATAATGTCACATCACATTTCATTAATTTCACAACACGACAAAATTTTGATGAAAATCGCAACGTGACATGAAATTTGATGAGCACCGTAATTTGAGATAACCATTAATGATCTATAAATTGTCATGGATATTCAACTAGAACAATTCATCACAACAAATCTAATAAAATACTGAAATATTTACTATTAAGGTTAATTTCTTTTATATCTCTAGAATATTTAGTTACTCATAAAATAGATAAAACGCATAAAAATTAGAGAAAAATAAAACACATTCACACCATCCACAAATAAACACAATATATGACTTGGGAAACCCAATACGGGAGAAAACCCAGCTAGAAGATGAGGCTACTTTGCTCTCTTTTCTCTGTTAAAGAAATGATGCAAGTACAAAGAAATACGCACTCTCTGTGGAGTTTCCTTTGACCTGTGGCCTGTATGGCTGCTACAAAACCTCTCCTCCTCTATTATTCTCATATAATACCACTCTTATATGTTTTTCTCAGCTATGAAAAAATATACAATGCAAAAGAATGGAACCCCTTCTCCTCCTAGTGGCCTGGTTTTTAACATAGCCTGATAGCCATCTAGGGATAGGTTTTTGACTTCCCCAACCTTCATTTGTGATAAGGTTTTGGACCTTATAGAATTTTATTAGAAAATCCAATATGTGGATAGCCCGACATGTCTAAGTAATGGAGGATGACGTGGCATCCACTCACACCATTTTGATCAATATGGTAGGTCAACTTGCGGGAGACATAACTTTCTCATACAAACTATGATTGATGAACGGTTTGCATCCTTGGAAAGGTATTGACGTCTATAATTTATAATGTTTCATCATAGTAAGGTTTGGACCAAAAAAAAAATCATTTGATGCCTCAAAATGGCTTCAAAATATTTTTGAACCCAAATTTCCAAATTTGGACCAGCCATTGAAATGGCCCTCAAAGCTGATTCCTCCAAATTTTCCACCCAAAACGTAGTGATATGAATGAAAAATAATATAATGATCCAATCCAGATCATACCTCCCCATTTAGAGAGGATTTTTGTCCCCGAAATATTTACTAAAGAAGGTGAGGAAATTTTTCCTCTACCTTCTCCCTAGAGAACAACTTTGCTTTGCCTGGAAGTTGTCCTTTCAACCCAATCTGCCAAAAGTCATGCTACCCATGTCTTGTAGTTCTGGAATGATTCTACAAAATTGTGTCTTCTTTCAACTCTTCCTGAGAATCTAGTGTTAAATCCCTTATGGAATGTAGGACCCGCTCCTCCTCCTTATCCAACATCGAGGGCTCATAGAGTTTGAGATTCTCCACATACACTACTGAGTAAATGCACATGTATGGGAGTAGGTTGTGTTTGTAGGACTTATCTCACACCTTTTCTAATACCTTAAAAGGACCATACCATAGATCCTTAATCTTCTTACCAGGACCATGTAGTCTTTCCTTATTCATATGTAACCATACTCTGTCTCCCACTTTAAATGTTTTCTTTATTCTATGCTAGTCATGTCTAGCCATGTACTTTTCATGTGAATTCTTCAGTGTCTCTTGTACTTGCAATTGGATCTTCCTAATCTTCTCAACAAATTTTTCTTCCTTTAGGGCATATCCTGTGAGGTCCCCCCTCACTCCTCCTTGTTGTCCATTTACAAAATCTAAGAATGAAGGTGGAAAATACACAAAGAAATCTTCAAAAGGTGACTTACCAGTAGAAGTGTGGACTACTTTGTTATAAGAGTGTTGTGTATATATCAAATTTGTATCCCAAGTCTTTGGATGCAAAGTTGCACAAAAGTCCTGTTGACTACTTCCATCTTCTAATCTGTCTATGGATGGAATGTTGTAGACTTCTTCAACTTAGTGTCCATCTTCTCCCTCAATGTAGTCCAAAATGCACTAAGAAATCTGTTATCCTTGTCTAAGATGATGCTCCTTGGTATCCCCAAGTGCACCCAGGCCTGTTCAAAGAACTTATTTGTTGCTTCTTATCCAGTGATGTTCTTTTCACAAGGCATGTGAATGCACATTTTGTTGAAATTGTCAACTACCAAAAATAGATAGTCATGTCCCTTCCTGGTTGTTGGTAATCCTCCCACAAAATCCATGGAAATGCTTTCCCAAGGTCGAGTGGGTACATGTAAGGGATGATATGGACCTTGATTCCTATTGTTGGGCTCGCTGGTACAACAAAGTATACATCCTCTAATACACGGTGTTGCATCTGTTAGAAAAACAGGATCACAGAGCAATAAAATAAAACAAATGCGGAAATAAAACACAAAAGATACACAATACAATATAGACACATATATACGTGGTTCACCTAGTGTGGGCTACGTCCACCAGAGAAATTTATAGGTCCTTCATTTTTATTATCCAGCAAAATGAAGGGATACAACCTACAACACGCTCTCTATAACTTCATCTTCTTTCTCTCACGGTCTCCTCTCTCATAACACAATATTCACAATAATACACAATCACAATATAATTCCCTCATAAGAGAGGGTTTCCTTCTAGGGAAAAAAAACCCTAAAATAAATTCTACCATCAGATCTGTGACCTTATAATGAACGGTCCATATTGACTAAGAAATAACAATATTTTACAAGGAATTTTTTCCCAATATTTCGCTTTGGGGGCATTTCCCCTGAATCCCCCACCAAGGAGGGGCTACAAAAATTTTCGCCACCCCCCTGGACCCCCCTGATGACAGTTGTGGGGGGAAAATCCCCCACACAGACCCCCGTTAGGGAATGGGGTCAAAGCACAATTGAAACAAACCTCTGAATCAGGAAGATAATCAGGCTCCACAACTAACAATATCCCACTTGGAGACTGATCACAATAGCTCCACTATTGTTTTAGCTGCTGGACTATACTCCTCCTTGGACCTGGAAAATTGTTCATCTTCACCTTCATGCTTGTAGACCAAAAAAAATTGAGAAGGAACTCAGTTTCTCCTTGGTTACTCCCTTTGTTAACATGTCTACAGGATTATGGCTAGTATGTATCTTTTCCAACTTCAAATGTCCATGTTCCAAGACAGATCCTATGAAATGGTACCTGAGCTATATATTCTTAGTATTCGAATGGAAGTCTGAGTTCTTTGCAATATGAATGGCACTCTCTCTTTCACAATACAACTTGTTATTCTCCTACTTCTTTCCCAATTCCTCCATAAACCTCTGTAACCAAATCATCTCTTTACTAGCCTCTGTAGCTGCAACATACTTTGCTTTTGTTGTTGAAAGTGAAACAACCTTTTGTAGTTTTGAAATCCAACTTAATGTTGTTCCACCTACAGTAAAAACATATCCTGTGGTGCTCCTGCTACTATATTTATCACCTGCCATATCTGAATCAACATATCCATATAGAAAAATGCATGAACCTCCAAAACATAATGCATGAGTAGAAGTACCTCTCAAATACCTGAGAATCCACTTTACTGCCTCCCAATGTTATTTACCTGGATTGTTCATATACCTGCTCACAACTCCCACTGCATGTGCAATATCTGGTCTTGTGCAAACCATCACATACATCAAGCTTCCAACTACTGATGAATAAGGGATCGTGGACATGTATTATATCTCCTCCTATGTCTTGGGACACATTTCCTTAGTTAATTTGAAATGGATTTCTAAAGTTTTACTAACTAGTTTTTCATTCTTCATTCTAAACCTGTCCAACACCTTCTCTATGTACTCACCTTGAGACAATGTCAATTTGCAATGTTTCCTATCTCTTTTTATTCTCATACCAAGGATTTTCTTTGCATCACCCAAATCCTTCATCAAAAATGAATTATCTAATTTCTTCTTGAGAACATTTATATCCTACATATTAGACCCTGCAACAAGAATGTCATCTAGATATAATAGCAAGATAATATTGCTTCCATTTTCTAGCATTTTGAAATAAACAAACTGATTACAATGACATCTACTATAACCTTGTTCTGTCATAAACTTGTCAAGCTTCAAATACCACTTCCTTGGAGCTTGCTTTAGTCCATACAAGATATTCTTCAACCTGCATGCCAAATTCTCCTTTCCTTTGACCTCATACCCCTGTGGCTGCTGCATATGAATCTCTTCCTCCAAATCCCCATGCAAAAAAGTTATTTTTACATCTCACTGTTCAAGAAGAAAATATTCTACTACCACAAGAATTAAAATAGTCCTAATTGAATTCATCTTAACAACAGGAGAAAATATTTCATCAAAATATATACCTTTCTTTTGTGAAAACCCCTTTACAACAAGTCTATCCTTGTACCATTTTTTTCGTCCATGTTCTTCCTTCAACTTGTACCCATTTATTATGTAATGCTCTTTTTCTATAGGAAACTAAACCAATTCCCAAGTATGGTTATTTACCAAGGAATCCATTTCATCTTTCATGCCTCTCTCCCAAGTATGGTTATTTACCAAGGAATCCAGAATCAAACAACATTAAATAATACAATAAAGGAGAGTATCGTTCAGGGGGTCTACTTAACTTGGTAGATCTTCTAACAACACCTGCAAGAGTTTGAGGTACATGTTTCTCTTTTTGTTGTACATTTTGATTTTCTGGTACCTTTGGAATTTCCTTTTCAGTGATCTCATCAAGCACTATGTATTTTGGTTTTTTTTCTCCCTATTTCCTTCCCTGCAACTAATCTTTATACATGAACTTCTCATTGAATATGACATCTGTACTCCTAATTATTTTGTGATTTTCATAATCCCACAAGCAATAACCAAAATCATTAACACCATATCCAATAAAGGTACACTTCTTGGATTTTTCTTCAAGCTTTGTTCTATTTTCTTTATCAATATGGAAAAATGCTTCACAATCGAAAGTCTTCATAAATGAATAGTTTACCTTTTTACCTGTCCATGCCTCCTCTGGAATGCCACCATCCAAAGAACTTGAAGGTCCTATGTTTATCAAGTAAACAACAATATCTACAACATCTACCAAAAAATGTAAGGGCAACCCTGCATGCAATATCATACTCCTTGCATGCTCCATGATTGTCTTGTTCATCCTTTATAACACACCATTTTCTTGTGGTGTTCCTAGAATTGTCTTCTCTCTATGAATCCCATGGTATGAACAATAATCACCAAACGCCTTGCTGCATTATTCACCTCCATTATCTGATCCGAGACACTTCAACCTTTTTCCTATCTCATTCTCAACTAGAGCTTTCCATTTCTTAAAAGTATCAAAAACATCATATTTTTGTCAAATGCAATAAACCCAAGTTTTTCTAGTTGCATCGTCAATAAAACTAACATAATAACAATAACCACCAAGAGATGATACCTGAGTTGGTCCCCATACATATGTATGCACAAGATCTATCTTTTCATTCTTCTTTACCTTTCCAACTCTGAGAAATATGACTCTCTTTTGTTTTCCATAAACACGGTTCTCACATAAATCCAAATAAATTTGTTTAATATCTGGAAATAAATTTCTTTTGTGAAGTATCTACATCCCCTTCTCACTCATGTGTCCAAGCCTATGAGGCCACAATGCTATATCCACTTCTGTAGAATCGAAATAGATATAAGAATCAATATTACTAGTACATAAATACAATGTACCTACCTTCTCTCATTTTTCTATCACCAGTGATCCTTTGGTGACCTTCCACGCCTTATCTATAAATATAGATATACAACCTTCACTTCCCAACTGCCATGTTGAAATTATACTTTTCCTTAGATATGGTACATGTCTTACCTTTTTCAATAACCATTGATTTCCATTATTTTTCTTTATTTGTACCTTACCCATTCCAACAATTTTGCATGGTGCATCATCACCCAAATGAACCTGTCCAAAATCACCATGAACATAATCTAGAAAATGTTTCCTATGGGGTGTGGAATGAAATGAAGCCTTTGAATATACTACCCAAGACTGAGAAATATTATCTATAGAAATAATCAAAGCATCTTGTAAAACATCACCTGTTACATTTGCTTCTTGATTTTTCTCTTGTTGTCCATCTATTTGTTTCTTTGGAGCTCTGCAGTCTTTCTTCATAAGTCCTTTATTCCCACAATTCCAACACTCTATCTTTCCCAATATGGATTTGCATTTTCCCTTCCTAGAATTCCCATGGTTCCCTGAGACCTTTCCTCTATCATTTTGTCTTCCTCTGTTATCCATACTCAACGCATTACCTGATGTCTCACCTATTATTTTCCATCGCATATCCTCGCTAAGGATAACACCAACAACATCATCAAATTTTAGAGTGTTTGAAATAGAGACAAAGTTACTTACAACCATGACCAAACCATTCCATCTTTCTGGAAATGAGCATAGGATTAGAAGAGCCCTAACCTCGTCATCAAAGTCCACTTTTACAGATCTTAGCTGATTAGTAACCGTATTAAATTCATTTAAATGATCTGCAACAGACCCACCTTCTGACATCTTCATATTAAATAATCTCTTCATAAGAAATACCTCACTAAATGCCGAGGGTTTTTCACACAGTTTATCCAATGTGTCTGTTAGATCCTTCCTTGTATTTTATTTTGAAATATTAAAATCCACTGACGCTGCCAGGCTCAACGATATCGTTCCTAGTGTCTTTCTGTCAATAACCTCCCATTCTTCGTCCTTCATGGCCGTTGACTTCTTTACTATTCCACCCAATGGTAGGAATAGATCCTTCTGACATAAATAATCTTCCATCTGCATCTTCCATAACTGGTAGTTTTGGCCATTAAATTTCTCAACCCTAAACTTTCCATCTTCCATCATTTCTCCCACTCGAACCAGGAACCCTCTTTTCCTACGAGTTAATTTTTTCTCTAATACTAGTTGTTAGAAAAATCGGACCGCAGAGCAATAAAATAAAAAAAATGTGGAAATAAAAAAAAGAAGATACACAATAAAATAGAGACACAGATATATGTGTTTCACCCAGTGTGGGCTACATCCACCAGAGAAATTGCTAGGTCCTTCCTTTTTATTATCTAGCAAAATGAAGGGATACAACCTATAACACGCATGTTATAACTTTCTATTCTTTCTCTCACAATCTTCTCTCTCAGAATACAATATTCGCAATAATACACAGCTTCAATACAATTCCCTCATAAGAGAAGGTTTCCTTCTAGGGAAAAAAACCCTAAAATAACTTCTATTGTCAGATATGTGACCTTATAATGAAAGGTCCAGATTGACTACGAAATTACAACATTTTACAAGGCATTTTTTCCCAATATATCCTTTCGAGGGCATTGCCACCAAATCTCCCACCAAGGGGGATACAAAAATTGTTGTCACCCCCCCTATACACCCTGCTGACAGATGTGGGGGGCCAAGCCCCCCCACACCCCCCATTAGGGAATGGGGTCCAAGCACGACTGAAACAAACCTATGAATCAGGAAGATAATCAGGCTCCACAACCAACAATATCTTCTTCCATTCTGAGCCAATACACATATCTTTGTAAGTTGGCAATTGTCTTCCCAACACCAAAATGTCCTACAACCTTGAAGGTGTGAGCCTCTATGATAATACGTAATTATTCACCTTTAGGAATTTAAAGCTTGTCGAGCTTGTAGAGTAAACCATTCTGAAAATTATAGTCATTCTTTCCATCACCTTCTTCTATATGAATTTGGCCTTGTAGTTGTTGAAACACCTCCTTGAAGTCATCATATTTTGTGTATGCATCTTTGTATGCATCATGGGTAAAAGGATCCATGTGCATTAGCATTCCCAAAGTTGTAATCTTAGATGTGGGTGTCCTAAAAGGATGTCTTATAACTTATTTGTGATACCCTTCTTATATTTTATGAGCAAATGAAATTGTTGTAAAAACACCATCCACTTGTAATGTCTAGTTTGTTGTAGCTTACACTGGGTCTGCAAATACCGTAGAGGCTATTGATCTATGTGGATGATGGTCTCCTTACCCATGAGATAGTGTTTCCACTTTTTGACAATTTGTACGAAGGCATAGAGCTCCTTTTCGTGGGTAGGGTTGTTGAGAACTACCCCATGAAATACTCTAGAATGATAGCAGACATGCCTTCATCCCTGCATTAGTATTACTCCCACGACATACCCACTTGTATTTGTATCCACTTCAAAAATATTATGTAAGTTCTATAGTGCGAGCACTGGTGCTTGAATGATATTTATTTTCATCTCATAAAAATCCTTCTGCTAATTCTTTCCCTGCAAAAACTCTTACCACTGGCTATTATGACGTGGAGTGGTGCAACTATTTCTAAAAATGAATCTATGAACTTCTGCAAGTATTGTGTCGCCCCAATAAAACTCCTAACTTTAGTGAAATTTGTAGGAACTTTCCATTTCATGATGGCCTCCATATTTATGGGATCTATCTTGAGCTCCCCTCCACCAATCACATACCCCAAATACACCAAACATCGCTGAGAGAACTCACATTTCTTGAGATTTTCCAGCAACTGGTGCTTTTTCAGAGTCTCTAACACTTGCATAAGATGTGATATATACTCCCAGGTAGCAGTATAAAACAATATATCATCCAAATATAAAATAACAAATGAATCTAGATAAGGGCATAAAACATCATTCATTAGTCTCATAAATGTAGCAAGTGAATTGCATAAACTAAATGGCATAAACAACCACTCATACAAATCTTTCCTTGTCTTGAAGGCAGTCTTCCAGATATCTTCTTTTTGACGCATACCTAGTGATATCCTAATTTCAAATACAACTTAGTGAAGTACTTGGCATGTTGCCACTGGTCCAATAGATCATCAATCCTTGGTAGGGGGTACCAATTCTTCAGTGTAATCTTGTTCAATGCCTTGTAATCAATACAAATTATCCAAGTCCCATCTTTTTTGGGAACAATTATTATGGGTGACCCACAAGGTGAGGTACTTGGTTGAATTACACCCCACTCCAACAACTACTACAATTGCTTCTTCACTTCATTCGCTTCTAGAATGAACCATCTGTACAACCCAATATTCGTCAATAGGGAGTATGTAAACAACTGTATTTTGTTCTCCACTTCCCTCTTGGGTGGTATCCCTTTAGGATCGTGGAACACTCCTCTGTATTTTTGTAGAAACTCCTCCAAATTTTGTTTCTTCTTTTTAGTACACCCCTCCATGGATGTCTTCACTCTCATTGACTCATCATCAGCCTGATTTTCTCTTAAGAAAAGTAAAACATATTTCTTACTATAACTAATCAACTTCTTGATTTGATTGACACTTACCAATGAGATATTTGCCTTACCTTTATGTGCATTGATGATGTAGGACTTCCCATCCTTTATCACTCAGTATTGGTTGGATCTTCATGTGTATATTACATCCCTCATATACATGTAATGGATTCCAAACATGAATCCACATACATCAACGGGTACTACATCCAATTCAACTTCATCAGTAAAATCAACCGTTATAGAAAATTTAATCTTACACTATTTTTTTACCTTTATATTTGCATCATTTTTTACCCAACCCAATGGATAGAGGCTAGGATGATTATGAACCTACAATACAATTGTTGACCAGATCCACTACTATGAGAATAACCTATGAACCAGAGTCGAACAAAGAATCGGTCTTGGTCTTCTTGACCTGAATCTTGATGTGGAAGATCTTGGTCATCTCCTTCTCTTCCTGGTAAAGAATGATTCCCAGATTCATCTCCTTCTACACAAATGTGCAGACAATCTTTTCATCAACATCCAATCTACTTTCAACCTGATTGCTTGAATCTTTGGCTAGAAGTTTCTTTTTCTTTCACTCATTCTTGTGGTTCTTTGGGTTCATCTATGGATGTAGTTTCCAAAAAATTTCCTCGGTGTGGCCATCAATGTTGCAATGATAGCATGGTTGTTGGGATCTTAACTCTATTATGTAGTGTTTGTTGTCTTCTTATATTCCCCCCCTTTCCACTTCTTCTTTCCCTACTTGGAAGCTTACTGGTGTCGTTTCTACTACGAACCACTTGGATTCCCCTTCTTTTGGCCTATGTTTTCCAAGTACTGTGCCTATACACATGAATCATCCACCATACTTGGCTTGAATAGAATCACATGATTTCATAGATAACTGTGTAAATCCCCCCATATACTTGAGGAGTAAATCTGGGTTCTTGGGAGAGATACCCAACATGGTGGCCATCTTTTTGAACTTAGTGTTGTTCTCTTATACACTCTACTCCTGACTCTGCCTTAAGTAGTGCCACCAGATCCATTGGTCCTCTACATACCTGATAGGGTAAAATTAGGACTTAATGATGGTTTTGAAGGTATCAACTTGTATAATTTAGAATCTTCCTCCATAGTAAGGTTTGGACCTAAAAAAATGTCATCTAATGCCTTAAAATGGCCTTGGAAGATTTCTGATTGTTTTTTTGGACCCAGATTTTCAAATTTGGATCAGTTGCTGAAATGGCCCTACAAGTTGATTCCTCCAATTTTTCCACCCAAAAAGTAGTGAGATAGATGAAAAATAATATAATGATCCAATCCAGATCAATTAATGTTTTAATATTAATGTCGCGATGTGACAAAAAAAATTTGAATGTCCCAATGTGACATCACATTCCACTTAACACCACAATGTGCCATAACCATTCATGAATGTAGGAAGAAAACATAAGTCAACAAAAATAAATGTATCAATGTCACATAATCATTCAGGAACATCACAATCAAACATATCTATATTATAAAGTAATCCAAATGAATGTTACAATATGACGTAACCATTGAATAATTTCAAAACCCAACCAAACCTTGATTAATGTTGAAATGTGACAAAACCATGAATAAAATGTCAAAATCTCACATCATATTTCATGAACATCACAATTTCATAAATAATTAGCATCACAATGTGACATGACATTTCATAAATGACATAATGTTACATAGTCGTTAACAAAGAAAGATGAATGTCAGAACGGGAAATAACCATTATGGAATGTCACAATGCCACATATCCCTTGATAAATGTCACAATGGGACAACAATCATTTATGAATATCACAATGTGACATCACATTTCATTTATGATACAATGTGACATAACATTAATGAACATCACAATGTGACATAAATTTAAAAAAATCCTTTATAAATGTCAGAATGTCGCATCATATTTCATTAACGTCGCAACACAATAAAACATTATTGAACATTGCAATGTCACATGAAATTTTATGAACGCATTAATCTGACATGGTTTTCAATGCCATAATATGAATGTCACAGTGTGACAAAACCTTTCTCAATGTCACAATGTGACATCATATTCCATCGACACCACAATGCGACATAACCATTAATGAATGTAGGAAGCCGACATAAGTCAACCAATACAAACATCTCAATGTTTCATAACCATTTAGAAACATCACAATCAAACAAACCCATCTTATAACCTAACCCAAAATGAATCTTATAATATGATGTAACCATTGAATAATTTCACAACCCAACCAATCCCTTCATGAACGTTGAAACACCATTAATCCTAGCAAAACATAATGAGAAACCATAGCAAACCATAATGAATAATGATTGACAATGCCCAACAAAAACCTTCATGAACATCGTAATGTGACAAAACACTTAGTAAATGTGAGAATGTAATATCAAATTTAATGAACGTCACAATGCGCAAAAAATTAAACACCAATGTAACATGGCATTTGAGAAATGTCACAATGTCACATAATCGTTAACACATCAACATAAATGTACCAATCTGAAATAACCATTAAGGAAATCCTCAAACCAACATAACCCTCCAATAACATTTGATAGATGCCGCAATATAACATTTAATATATTTATAAAATTACTAATATTTTATTTTAATAATATTATTAATAAAATATATTAATATTATATTATAATATTAATATTATATTATAATATTAATATATTTACATTATACTAAAACATTTATATTTATATTAATGAGTAAATTTTTATACAAAATTAAAACATATATTATACAATATTTCTATAAATTAATACAAGTATTGTATATTACTATAAATTTTAATATAATAAATTTATGTATAAAGTTATATTATATTTGAACTTATATTAATGTTTGTATTAAAATTTATATAAAAATTAATACAACCATTTCAACAAAATACTTAGTAAATGTGAGAATGTAACATTAAATTTGATGAATGTCACAATGCGACAAACAATTAACACACCAATGTAACATGACATTTAAAAAATGTTACAATATCACATAGTCATTAACACAACAATATCAATGTATCAATTTGAAATAACTATTAAAAAATGTCACAAACCAACATAACCCTCTAATAAAATTTTCAAAATTTAACATTTTATATATTTATAAAATTACTAATATATTATTAATAATATTATTAATAAAATATATTAATATTATTATAATATTAATATATTTACATTATACTACAGTCTTTATATTTATATTTATATTTATATTAGTATTAATATATCTTTATTAATTAATAGTAAAGTTTTATACAAAGTTAAAACATATATTATACAATATTTCTATAAATTAATAGAAGCATCACAAACATTATTATAAATTTTAATATAATTAAATTATGTATAAAGTTATATTGTATTTTAACTTATTAATTATAAATTAATACAACCATTAATAAGATAATACAATATTATATTCAAAGTTATATTATATTATTTCTAATAATATAATATTATATTATATTAAAAATCATATTTTAAAAATTAATCTATAACTTAATATAATATAAGTTATATTATAATATTATATTATATTAAAAATCATATTATAAAAATTAATATATAAATTAATATAATATAAAAACATTATATTATATTTAAATTTATATTATATTATTTCTATTAATCTATACTATGATCAGTAGATGTTAATCATCATCATTATAATGTTATATTAAACTAAAATTATATTATATTAAGTTATATTAATATTTGTATGTGATTTTATTATTAGTAGTAGTAGTAATAAAAAACATATTAATATTAATGTTATGTTATATTAAAAATTATATTATTTTTATTTATCAACATCATCATCATCATCATAATAATAATAATAATGAAAATCTTAACATTAATATATTAATATTAATTATCTTATAATAATAAATATTAATTATCTCAACATAAATATGTTAATAATGATGATGACGATTAACTTTCACCGAGATTGAATTGGTCTATCATACCTTAAGAAGGTAAGGAATTACTTGCAATTCTTTAGAATTTTGTTTCTGTGCTAAAAAAGCATTAAGAGAAGTTTTCCAAGAGCACCATAGTTTTGTTGAGTTAAAAGGTTAGGAAGGTTGGTAGTCTGATAATTATTTTGAAATTGAGATCTAATCTTGGTATAGGTTGGACAATCTAAGAGAAAGTTATTTTCATCTTCAACCCTTTTAGTTTCACAAAGGTCACACACTCTTTTATCCCAAGGCATTTTAAGAATTCACCAATGCCCAGTTTCATTATGGAGATAATGAGAATTTGTTCTTATATTAGCAATGCTTATTTTTTTCTTTATACTTGTCAAAACAAAGAGATAATTTTGATCTTCTAGATTATGGTTGATTACCTTCTTACAATACCTAACTTTATTTTTTCCTCTAACTCTTTATCACACCACATTTTATCCTTAAACTTTGATTGAATAATATTTTTAATAGTATCCTTATTCTGCAAAATATTCTCTTCCATGATTCCCCAATGGCTTAGCCAATACTGGGCATATCTATTCCATCCTCGCTTGAGTCGAAGGTGGTTACGACTGGAGTTTGAAGCAATTTTAGGAAGCTTCATGTCTTCCATGTTATTTAACTTGTTCTTATACACTAAATATCTAGTCATAGCCATGCTCTCAATGGGGGAAATGCTTTTCTATAAGAGGAGGATAGGATAGGGCATATTTCTTTTAATTTTGAGATTATAGGTTATAAAAGTATTTTGTATTTTCTCTATATTTCTCCATAATTCTCGAGAGATATTGAATCCCCAAACTTCACATCCATATAGAATAATAATAATAACATGAGTCTCAAAGATGACTTTATTCTTATCCCACATTGTAACGCCCTCCTCGTTACGGCGACAAACCTCATATAACAAGTGCAAAAATTATTTTTTTTTTCTTTTAAAAGTGTGTGCGCGCGTGCACAAGGGAAACAAACACATTCAACTCTGTGTCTCCACCCGACGACGAACAAGATGCAAACCAGGACGAACACAACAAGACGACATAAGATGCACAACAAGTAACTGCATGCATTTAACAACGATCAATCGACAATAAGTAAGACTGACTACCCATCCGTCCTACCCTACAATGGTTAGGACCTCCAAGACACATAAGCAACTCTCAAGCCCAGGTTCCCATCGATTTTAACCATTTAAGGTCTCAAGGTTGACGATTGCTCTGAGGAACATGGAGGTGTCTACATCCCTCCCAACGCAAGCAGACCAATGCCTACTAAGCTAATGACAAGACAAATCATCAATATCCCAATTAACAAAGTTATCTCATTAAGGCAACTTTCAAGGGTGAATTCTTGTTAACTCATTAGATTACTCACTACTATTATTGTATTGCATTGCAAGTGTATTTTTAATCAATCACAAGATATTGATAGTTAATATAACAAGTAAGGCATTTATTATGACAATAATACAACCTTTAATATAACAACTAACATGGTTATCACATTAAGGTGGAATCATTAGTGAGACATTAATAACTCCTCAACTCATTAAATTACTCACCACTTAAAAGTCATTAAGAAGCTACTATTCTCCCTTCTTATACCAATTTAATGAGATACTAAATTCCAAAGGTAAATCTAGCCACAATCCCTTTCTATTATTATTATAATACATCCCAAGGGTCTTGAAC
>JASDQU010014179.1:236933-250523 GCA_032191745.1 Picea mariana
AGGGGCCACACACTATCCAGATGGTACGTCTAGCTCCCAGCTCACCTCGCAAGGCCGAGCTACCACTCCTATCCGAGCTGGGAAATCCCAACTCCCCACAAGTAATCAGTCAAGTCACAAATCCAACAGCGTAACGTTATGCTAACAACCGATCCCCCTCTTCCTTCTCTTCCCTTTCTTTTATAAAGTTTTTAGAACTTCCATCTTTCCCTAAATCACATTTAAATTAAGTTTTAATAAAAATCTTCTAAATATTCTCCTTCACACAAGTGTCATCCATCCCCCACTTTCTCCATTAACTATTTTCTTTAATTTATTAAATTGTCTTATTTCCCTCACCCACCTAGAGTTGCTCCTAAAATTACTCCTAGGTGTTCCCAGATTCTCTCACGGGTTTAAATACTTTCCCTAAAATGAAGTTGCTAATTTAGTTCAAATTAGAATGTTCTTAATTGCAGATTCTTTACTATGTTGACCTTGCTTTTTACCAAAAGTTCCCCTCTTTCCCTTATTATGTTCCTCCATTCCTTAGTTTCCTAATTTTTATTATTCTCTTCTTTCCCCTTTTTATTAGAGACAAAATGGCAGTTGCGCTATTTACTCTTTTCCTTTTATTATTACTTTAATATCTTTTTACACTTTCACAAGTTAAATAATTTATTTATTCTTTACCTTTGATATCCACAGATTTTAATTAAGTTCTTACTCTCTTCATTTTACCCAAAAATTTATGAAGTCCACAACTATTACTTAAGTGGTTTTTAGTTTAAAATTTATTATTTTAATTTTATAAGGTATTTTTCTTAAGGGTAGACAAAATTTTACCCCTAGCAAATTTTTAGACTTAAGACTTAGATTCTGAACTAGGTGACATTTTAATTGGGGAAGTTGTTTTTTTTAAATTTCTTAATGAGATATTAGTCTTAGGCCATCTAGGTTCATTCCTTTAACATCATCAACACGACGTGCCCTTCAGGACGCACTACGTGCTCCAAGGGTGCCACTCGCCTCTAGTGTTTCTTTTGCGCAATGTGCCCTTCATGATGCACCACGTGCTCCAAGGGTGCCACTCACCTCTTGTGTTTCTTTTGCGCGATGTGCCCTTTAGGATGCACCACGTGCTCCAAGGGTGACACTCGCCTCTTGACTGATTGGTAGACATCAATAACCCCTGGAGTCAACACTCCACCAGGTGAACTTGTGGGAGACTAAGGGCTTCTAAGGAATAAAACCCCCACCTAATTGCGTGCCCCTTAGAATCATCGTGAGCGACTGTCACAGTCTGCCCTCATGGCATCGTGGGTCCTCCCAAACTAGGTAATCGTTAACCTACAATTCGAGACACGGCGGAAGTGCTAGTAGGTTGTGGCAGGGCTGTTGTCCACACCTCTCCCTCAACCTCTCTGGTAGTCATGTGTGTGGCCCCTTTACTCCATTTGTGAGTCTGGTCGGTAAGCTATCGTCAGCCTGCATCATCACCAATCATGTCAGAACATGTCCACATCATATCATCTAATCAAATGTACTAAAATCATAGTAAAACCATCAAACCCCAATAGCACAATCCCTGACTCGATCCGGAGTTAAAGGGGTTTCATCGATGCCTCTGCATCCTCAAGGTCCAAAACCCTGCACACTCAGTAAAACTGAGTCAATAACACATGTCTATGTCAATGAAGTAAAACATCATGTCATCTACCATAACGCATCATAATCAAGGACAAATGTTTTAATATCATAATAGTCTGGATCACTTGCGAGCAAGTGTCCTCAAAAAATAAGTTTTCTCAGTGCACCAGAGCGGGATGTTACACACATCCAAAGGTTGACTAATTTACAATTGTTTTCAAGTCCATAATAATCTTTCCATCCTCCAATTATCATTTTATCAATGCTATAATTCTAGTTGAGCTTGTTGTAAATATCGATTCCAATATATTTGTATGAAGTTACTTACTCCAAGTTGTTGTTGTCATATATGAAGGTATCATAAGTGGTCTTATTGGATTTAATGATCATGACTTTAGTCTTGTTAGTATTAATGGTCATACCCATATTGGAGAAAAAATACTTGATGAGTCTTATTTTCTTTCCAAGATTGTGGGGGATTCTCACCATAAGAATGATATCATCAACATAAAGAAGAAGATTGATGGCTATAGAAGTGAGAGTAGCGCTGACACAACCTGCTTCTTCCAAAAAATATTCTAACTTGTTAATGTATATGCAAAAAAGGGTAGGGGACAAGGGACAACCTTTAGATTGACTCTGATATTCCAGTTAATTTCTTTCAACTAACCCTTATTGTTCTTAAACTTGGCAATAGCGTTCTCATACAAAGGTGAGTACAATAACTTGGTGGCCGAAAAAGTGGAAATGGCATGATTAAGAACGCACACATTTTCTTAGGAACACGCATGCGTTCCTATACCTATAGGTTTAGATATAGCCGAACCTCCACATATATTTCCACATAGGCTTAGCGGAAAAACCGTGTGCACAGTCTTAAGAGAGAGCACATGGTCTTACTGATAAAAATATATTAATGTCTCGAGTGTCATTTGTGCCCAAATCACGCTCTCACTTCTCTATTTGAGTAAATATAGTGGAGCTAGAAAAGAGGAAGAAAGGGAGGAGGGGGCCACCATGTCCAGGTATGCTACATTTTTCTTAATTTTAATATTATTTAGTCATTCCAATTTAGTAATTTTATCCCAATAATCCAAATTTGAAAAAAATGTAGTTTTGTATTTTAAATAAAAAATAAACCTAATTTACATGCCATGGATTTTAAATTGCAGCATATATAATACAATGGAACCCCAAGACAATTTAAATCTCTCACAAGAAAACCAAGAAGATCAAAACCCCAACCCACCACCACCACACAATGTAAACACTGAAATTGATCAGGGTTTGGTTATATTACGAACCCTTGAGGAAAAATTAAGAGAGACTAGAGATCCTAACAGAGTGTCCTTGGCCTTTTATTTGGACATCATTGTGCAGTTCATTGTAAGTGTCGAAGGAAATTGACCTTTATTTCTAATTATAGGGAACAAATGTATGAGTAATATAACACTGGTTTGGACAGAAACCAAGTCAAAAAAATGGGAATTTCAAAACAACAAATGTTTTCTATTTTTAGGGATCCTAGAAATGGACAATAACTACCATTGACTAGGAAACACAACTCAATTGACTGGTGCATCCATCCCCAGATTAGTCAAAACTAAATGGATAGGTGGTACATGGTTTTTGATAACCTCCCTGCAATAACAGGGAGATTCCCTTATATTTTCTAAGAAAATTATGGGTTGAGTTTATTAGGGGTAAAAATGTCAACTACTTTGACATTGGTGAATTCCATGGGGTGGGTTGAGGGTCCGCATAGGACCAGGAGCATGTTAGGCGCGACCCCAAGTTAGGTCCCCATCCCCCTAGGAGAAGGCCTAACCCCCCCTACCCAACATGCTCCTATTGCAGGGAACTTTCAACAAGTACAACTAGCCATCTTCTCATTGACTTGTATCCTAGTGCAACACAGTAGCTTTGTTGCACTATCTCGGTAGGAGGTGCCTGCCAGTGACATTGATAGAAGAGTTGGAGTGTTAGGATGCACATGAGAGTAAAGTGAGGAGAGGGCATGTGGACATAGTAGTCGTCCATGTGAACCTTGCAGATGCTTGAGCTGCAAGAAGACATGTTATGGGCTTATAGAGCCCAGTGAACAACACAGATTCATGGAGGAGGTTAGTATCTTAACCCTCTCTATGTTCTTCATCGTTATATATTTATTTTCTATTTTTTGTATTTATATAGATATTTGATTGTATGTTGTTTTATAGTTGTTGTGTCCCAACAACAAACCCTCTACGCCTATGGATGCATCAGTGCCTAGCCCCACCACTGATGCATCAGTAGAGGCAACATGTTCATTGGGTGCACCATACACACATGTATGTATCACATTTGATAGATTCAACATAGTCATTTCTTTATTTTATGACATCGTCAATTTTTTTATATGTTTTGTTGTTTCTACAAGATTTGGCACCAGGAGATGTCGGGGATTATCCATCTGGGATGGAAAAGTCACCAATGTCATAGGTATCATGTGTAAAATTAAATATCGTATAATTATCAAATTGTTTTTGTTTTTTTTTTTTAATTTTACTATTTAGTACTAATAGTTCAATTTTATTCATATGTATGAAGGCCACCGATATATTTTCTAGGTATAGTAGTATTTCACCCATTAGGAACCTAGGCATTTCTTCTAGGTTTCCTTTCTCCAGGCCTAGGGCGTTGGAATCACTTGTACAACCTGTGAGGTTCCATCATATCCCACTTGTCTACCACCCACCCCCACCACCACTGTTGGCCCCATCGACAGAGACTGCCACAATAGAGGTTGTCTCGGAGCAAGTTGTACAACCTAGTGCTCCATCTTCCAGTGAATATCCATCGATGCTTGTGATATTCACGGTGATATAATGCATTGATGATAATTTTTTATGTTTCATGAATGTGTTTTTACGCACATTTGCTTAATTTTCTAGACTTGATATTTGTAATTGGTGTCGGGTGGCATTGCAGAGAGATTGGGGTCGCAGAGGAGGGTAACACCCTCAGGATTGAAATTTTCAAATGTGGTTAATTTTCCTAGGTTAAATTACAAAGTATCAATTTGTATGTCTATTAATTCATTGATGAAAAAAACTTATAACATTGTTTATTCTTTGTGCAGTCTCTAGAGCATTGAAGCATGCCCAGGCCTAGAACCTCTCAAGGTGCATCCTCGAGCTAGTGAATACAGATAGATTTCTAGGATGCTCCTGAGGGTGGTGAGGGTGGAAATGGTAAATTATTGAACAACTACTACCATTTTGTAGCTATGCCATGATATAGATGTTTTTTTTTATGTTAGGGCACTTGTTGTAGCTTTTATATTGGGCACGAGTTGCCATTTTGTAAAAAATGTACAATTCAGACGAGCTTGAGTATATATATATATATATATATATATATATATATATATATATGATGCAACCCCCACTTCCCTCCTGGGGATTCTATGACCTCTCGATCTTGGATCTTCAAGTTCCTAAGCCAAATTAGCTCTTCGATCCTTCAACAGACCCTGAACAATTGATACACATAGTTCCCTTTGATGTTACCTGTAGGTTCAATTTACCCACAACCCTTCTCTCTGGCGCTTCTAGAAACACCAAATTCATGATTGCTAGCTCTCATGCTAGACTCCTTCTCCAATGTGACCACGAGATATAATATCAGGCCAGCTCCTTCGTAACTTCGGGCTTCGACGATTTCATGATCTCCACCCTTATTTCCTTCTGAAACACTTTATGCCGCAATACATGGATATATGTCACGTGTCTTTCTATATCTGACCATCTAGCTCTGATTCAGCCTTCGTGACTTTGCGAAGATTCCACATACTCCACACATAACTTCTCTGGACCCCTATCCCCCGGATTTTCTAATCTGCTGCCACGTATCCTCTTCACAGCCAATGGATAGGATCATTTCGTGACTTCATGACTTCGGTGACCCCGCTTCTCAAACACTTTAAACACTCTAAACTACAAAGTGTCGAAATGCTTCATGTCCAACCTTCGTGCAACTCTCCCAGATCTGGCGATCTGGAATGATCTTGATTCCTCCTGGACAGCTCTTTCTCGGTAATTTTGGGAAACCTTACAGGGATCCTCCTTTTGAATATTTCTCGCCACTGTCCCTCCTGAGCTTGTTATTTCTCGAACATTTTCTCCTTAAAGCGCTTTCTTCGACACTTAGTCTAATTTTAGCCTATGCACGCCTTGAAAAATGTCCTCCTCCATAACTTAGCTTCTCTATGGATGACTTTCGCTACTCCTCTTGAGCTTCTGAGTCAAAAGACTCTGTCGCACACTCCTTGCGGACAATATGCACTCTTTGCATGAAAATTTCCAAGTTACCTTCCTTGGACTTTCTTCTCCCCAACACTATGAACTTCTCAGAATGATTTCTCGATACTTAGCCCAATATCAACTCTGCACACGTTTGCGACAAGATTCCATCAATCTTGACTTTTGAAGGATGAATGCGCACTCCTTGCTATAGTCCTTCCACGCTCTATTGCTCCCCCTGAACAATATGACTCTGAGTATGTTTCGGTCTACACACCTTGTGGATGCTATGCACTCTTTGCAGACATAAGTTTCACCTTATCTCTTCTAAGCTTATGAGTCAAAACAGACTCTATCAACGCACACCTTGTGAACACTATTCACACTTGCATTTGCTTGTAGAAGAGAAACAATTGAAACTTATCTAAATATTCACATATTCATACATTGAACCATGTAAACACATTCATAACATATGAACAAGAAAATAACAAAGAATTTCAAATAGAAAAAAATCCTACCATTCATTCATTCAGATAGACATAGCGATACAAAAATTTTGGAACAATGCTTCTCTGTTATATTCATTCAACTATTATATACATGGGTTTATACAATGTTTCTCAGTAGCTCTCAAATCTCAGCTACAATGGGGACAATCTCTCAACAACTAAAATGCCAACAACCTCTACAATAGTTTTCAGTAACAACTATCAGCAGCCTCATTTGGGAAACAATACAAAAGATTTATACAAGAGGGGATATTTGAGCCTTTCCCTCCAACTACTCTAGAGATATCTTATCAAATTAAAGGTTTTTAAACTACTAAGTCTTAATTACAATAAATATTTGAGGCAGACGGATAAGATCAAACACATCGAATCTGTACTGCACATAGATTTATTAAAAGAAAAATACATCCTCCAACGATCTCACGCGATCGTCCAGCTGCAAAACATTAAAGATGTTCATAAATTTCAATCCTTTCAGAATATTTGTGTGATACGCCTCCTTTAATTCAAAATTATCACTTCCAAATGCGTGCTAGTGCATTGAGCTGTCTTCCACTTGTTCTTTGTTGGCGATGCTCTAGCATCATACTCCTATGGCTAAAAATTCATGGACTCTTGTCCATGAGCTCCTGTACTGACCTTCCATGCCTCTGGATATCCGCTTCATTTACCCAACTGACATCTTCCTTTGGGTGTCCTTTCCACTTTACCAAATACTCAAAATATGCGTTTCTCCTGGTCTTCTTACCAACTCTTTGATCTATGATCTTCTCCATCTGCGTCTTTTCTGCTACATGCATCTGCTCTTTCCATTGAATCTCTTTATGATCTTATGATCCTCTAGTTCCATATTCCCTGTAAGGATACAAGTCTAAAATGTTGAAAATGGGCAATATACCCACATCTTCTGGAAGCTCTATCTCATATGCATTGTCATCAATTTTTCTTAGGATCTTGCATGGTCATATCTTCTTCAGCTTCAACTTGTTATATGTTCCTCTTGGGAACCTTTCCTTCCTGATATGTGCTAGAACTTTATCTCCAACTTCAAATTGAAGTTTCCTCCTATGTTGATCAGCTCTATTTTTATATTCGCTACTTCTCCTTTGAAAGTGCTTGTTGATCTGATTATGAAGCTCCTGCATTTCTGCAGAGAATTCTTCAGATCTAGTGCTTCTTAATTAACTCTTATCCAGATCTATTAACTCTGACACAACCCTTGGATTTATTCCATACACTATCTGAAATGGACTCTATCTGGTACTTCTATTTACTGAGTCATTGTATGAAAATTCTGCTTGTGCTAGAATTTGATCCCACTGACTATGATGTTCAGTGACCAAAATTCTCAGCAAATATCCTAAACTTTGATTCACCACCTTAGTCTGTCCATCTATTTGAGGGTGATGTGCAAAACTAAAGAATAGTTTTGTTCCCAGTTTCTTCCACAATGTTCTCCAGAAATGACCAAGAAATTTGGTAACTTTGTCTGAGACAATACTCCCGGGCAACCCATGAAGTCTCACAACTTCCTTGAAAAACAAATTAGCATCATGCGTTGCATCACTGGTCTTCTGGCATGGGATAAAGTGTGCCATATTTGAAAATTTTTCAACTACCACAAATATGGAATCACTTCCTCTTTGGGTTCTTGGCAATCCCAACACAAAATCCATGTTTATGACATCCCGAAGCCTCTCTGGAATAGGAAATGCTTGATACATTCCATTATTCTGTCTATTTCCCTTTGTATACTAGAAAATATTACATTTTTTCACAAACCTCTTCACTTCTATTCTCATACCCGACCAACAATACGAATAGCTCAATTGGGAAAATGTCTTGTCATAGCCGAAATGTCCTACTAGACCTTCACTATTCTTTTCCTTCAACAGATTTTATCTCATTGAGCACTGCGGTATGCACAACTGGAAACCTTTGAACAACAATCCATATTGAATCGGGTACTTTTTCTACTGCCTTATGTCTCTGAGAACATGATTCACACATGCTTCATATGCCTCTTTAAAATCTGGATCATTACGATACATCTCCTTAAGGTGTTCAAACCCTAAGGTTTTCACTTGAAATTCCTGCAAAATCAAACATCTCTTGCTCAATGCATTAGCAACCTTGTTAGAATTACTAGAATTGTGTTTAATGACAAAAGTGAAATTTTTCATAAATTCTATCCACTTAGCATGTCTTTGATTTAACTTCTCCTGTTTGGTTATAAGTTGTAAAGCCTGATTATCGCTATACAAAACAAATTTATTTTGGAACAAGATAGTGTCTCCATCTCTTCAAGGCTTGAAATACTGCATAAAATTCCTTATCATATGTGGAGTACTTCCTCTTAGTATCATTTGGATTCTCACTGAAATATGCAACAAGCCTATTATCTTGGCTTGAAACTGCTGCAATTGCAACTCCACTTGCATCACATCTCACTTGAAATGTCTTCCCGAAATATGGCAAGACCATAATCGGTTGTTATTGTATCTTATCCTTCAATATATTGAAGCTATTCTCCGCTTCTTCTATCCACTTAAAATACTTGTGTCTTTTCTTCACCATATGCATCATATGTGCACCGATCTCATTGAAATTTCTAATGAACTTTTGATATAAACTCATTAATCCATGGAAGCTTCTCACCTCAAATATATTCCTTGGTGACGACCATTCTATGATTTCTATCACCTTCTCGAGATCCATCTTCAATTCATTTGAAGATATCACAAAACCCAAGTAAATGAGTTATGTCTTCATAAAATAGGATTTATTTAAATTTATCAATAGCTTCTCCCGCTACAACCTGCTCATCACTAATGTTAAGTGCCTTAGATACTCTTCTCCAGTTTTACTGAAGACTAGTATATCATCCAAATATACTATCACAAACTTACCAATAAAATATTTCAATACCTCAGTCATCAACCTCATAAAAGTGCTCGGGGCATTTGTCAAGCCAAACGACATAACAATCCATTCATACAACCCCTTTTTTTTCTTGAAGGTTGTTTTCCACTCATCACCTTCCCTCATTCTAATATGGTCATATCCACTTTTCGAATCTATCTTTGAAAAATAGTTCGCTCCACTTAAGAAATCCATTAAGTCATCCATCCTTGGAAATGGAAGTATGTACCTAATGGTGATATTTTTTATGGATCTTTATTCTGTATACATTCTCCATCCTCCATCATTTTTCAGGCTTAACACAATTGGTACTGCACATGGACTCAAGATTTCTCTGAGAAAACCTTTGTCCATCAAATCCTGGACTTATCTCTTTACCTCTTCATTTTCTTGAGGTGTCAATCTATACACTGCTTTGTTTGGAAAACTTTCTCCTGGTATTAAGTCAATGTGATGGCTAATACTCCTTATAGGTTCCAATGAGCTTGGCAACTCATCCACTACTATGTCAACAAAATTCTCCAATAGCTACTAAACTTCCTCAGGCAGATCATCCATAGAAGTACTTATAAGGATGACTTTGGGTTTCCTTACCACAAAAAATTGCATCTCATGTTCCTTCTTAACTTCAATCATGATTTCCTTCCCACTCATGAGAAGTATACTTGTGTTGGCGTCTTCCTTTACCATCCTCTCCTCAATTGGCAACAACATTTGTGTCCTGCGATTCTTCTCCAAAGTATAAGTATTTCTCCTCCCATCATGAATGAAATTTTTGTCATACTTCCATTGCCTCCCCAAAAAAACATGACGTACATCCATGGGAATCACATCACACAGAATCTCATCTCTATATCCTCCTATTTTAAATTCAACAAGGCATTGTTTAGTTACCGTTACCTGATGACCTTTCTGCAGCCATGAGACCTTATACGGACTTGGATGTGCAATTGTCTCCAATTCCAATTTCTCCAACATATCTGTGGATACTAAGTTATCAGTGCTCCCACTGTCAATCATCACCTTGCATACTCTGTCTTTAGTCTTGCAAGATGTCATGAACAAATTGTTCCTCTACACTGGCTTTTCAACCTATGACTCCAGCTTTAGGAGATCCTTCTTCATCATTAGAGATCTTCCATCTTCTGCACCTTTTTCATCAACATTCTGCTTCCACGCTTCCGAAATGTGAGCTTCACCTCCTTCTTTCTTCCTCTCGGGACATTCCCAAGACATGTGTCCTACCTTTCCACAGGCACTACACTTCACTTCTCCTCCTCTACCTCTTCCTCTTCCTGGAGGAAAAGAGTTTCTACCACCACGTTGTCTTCCTTGGGAACTTCCTCCTCTTTAATAGTGACTATGTGGTTTCACAGTCTCACCTTTGGGCTTATGTGCCTTGTCATGGGAAATTCCCTAGCCTATTTTTAAACTTCTTTCTCTGCTTCACTGACTCTTCTTTTTGGCCAACTTTTCCTCTTCTTTCAGCACAATTTGATAAGAACCCTCCACTGTACTTATTGTCATCATGCTTATTTCATCCTGGATTTCATATCTCAAGTCGCTTATATATATGGAAACCTTTTCCTCATCTCTCTCTCTTTGTCTAGCCCTGATGTTCAGTCTATATAACTCCTCTATATACTCTTTGACTGTCATTCCTTTCTGACTCAGGTTCTACGATCTCTTGAACAGATTTATCTGGTAATCCCGGGGTATGAATTTAGCTTTCAACTTGGCTACCATTCTATCCCAACTCTTAATATTTTGTTTTCCTTTACTTCTTTTGTCAGCCTGCAGTTCATCCCACCATAGTGTTGCATGTCCTTTTAATCTAGTGACAACATGTTTCACCTTTTTCTCCTCATCGAAATATTCATAGTTGAAATACTTGTCCATTTCTCATATCCAATCAAGAAATTCTTCAACATCCAAGTTACCTTCATACATGGGGATGTCTATCTTTACTTTAGCTCCCAACTTGACAACTTCTTTCAGCAAGTGTTCTTATGTAGCATCCTTCACTGCAACTTCTTGAAATTCCACTTCTTCATTCTCTGCATCACTGATGTCTACAACATTAGGTGCTCTCCTTTGCGATGTTTTCATGGCATCCAATCTTGTGCGTAGTTCTCTCATTTCCCTTTCTATAGCCTGATTTTCAATAGGTGGATCTGCACGTATCTGATACCACTTGATGATATCATCCTACTACTTTTTATCCTCTCTCCTTTACCTTTTTTCTTCAAGAAAATTGCAGCTCTGATACCACTTGATGCAGCCCCCCTTCCCTCCTGGGGATTCTGTGACCTCTTGGTCTTGGATCTTCAAATTTCTAAGCCGAATTAGATCTTCAGGCCTTCAACAAATCTTGAAAAATTAATACACTCAGGTCCCTTTGATGTTACCTGTAGGTTCAAGTTACCCGCAAGCCTGCTCTGTAATGCTTCTGGCAACACAACTTCGTGAGTGCTAGCTCCCGTGGTAGAATCCTTGTCCAAGGTGACCACAGGCTATAATCTCGGTCCATCCCCTTCGTAACTTTGGGATTCGATGATTTCATGAACTCCACCCTTATTTCCTTTTGAAACACTTTATGCCGCAATACACATATCTTTGATGCGTGTCTTTCTAGATCCAATGGTCCAGCTTTGATTCAACCTTCATGACTTCACGAAGATTCCACCTACTCCACACACAACTTCTCTGGACCTCTATCTCCTGGATTTTCTAATCCACTACGACGTATCCTCCTCACAGCCAACGGGTAGGATCACTTCACGACTTCGGCGACCCCGCTTCTCAAACACTTTAAACACTTTGAACTACAAAGTGCCAAAATGATTCATGGCCAACCTCCATGCAGCTCTCCCAGATCTGGCGGTCTGGAATGATCATGATTCTTCCTGGACGGATCTCGCTTGTTAATCTTGGGAAACCTTAAAGGGGTGATCCTTTTGAATATTTCTTGCCACTATCCCACCTGAACTTGTTCTTTCTCAAAAAATTTCTCCTTAGATCACTTTCTTAGACACTTAATCGAATTTCATCCTATGCACGCCTTACAATATGTCCTCCTCCACAACTTAGCTTCTTTGTGGGCGACTTTTGCTACTCCTCCTGAGCTTCTGAGTCAAATATGTTGTTTCCCACTCCTTGCAGACAATATGCACTCTCTTCATGCAAAGTTCCAACTTACCTTCCTTGGACTTGCTTCTCCCCAACACTCTCAACTTCTCAGAACGATTTATCTATACTTATCCCAGTATTGATTATGCACATGTTTGCAACAAGCTTCCTTCAATCTTGAATTTTAAAGGATGATTGTGCACTCCTTGCAACTGTCCTTCCACGCTCTATTGTTCCCCCTGAAAAATATGACTCTGAGTGTGTTTCGTTCTACACACACCTTCAAGCTATCTCTTCTAAACTTTCTGAGTCAAAGAAGACTCTGTCACACACACCTTGCGGACACTATGCACTCTTTGCAGACACAAGTTTCACGTTATCTCTTCTGAGCTTATGATTCGAAACCAACTCTATCAACGCACACCTTGCGAACACTATGCACACTTGCACTTTCTCATAGAAGAGAAACAATTTAAACTTATGTAAACATTCACAGATTCATACATTGAACCATGTAAACACATTCATAACATAAGAACAAGAAAATAACAGAGAATTTCAAATAGAAAAAAATCCTACCATTCATTCATTCAGATAGACACAGTGACACCAAACACTTGGAACAATGCTTCTTTGTTATATTCATTCAACTGTTATATACATGGGTTTATACAATGCTTCTTAGCAACTCTCAACTACAATGGCAACAATCTCTCAATGACTAAAATGCCAACAACCCCTAAAATAGTTTTCAGCAACAACTATCAGCGGCCTCATTTGGGAAACAATACAAAAGATTTATACAAGATGGGCTCTTCGATCCTTTCCCTCCAACTAATCTAGAGCTATCCTATCGAATTAAAGGCTTTTCAACTACTAAGTCTTAATTACAATAAATATTTGAGGCAGACAGATAAGATTAAACACATCGAATATATACTACACACAACTTTATTAAAACAAAAATACATCCTCCAACGATCTCACGCAATCTTCCATCTCCAAAACATTAAAGATCTTCATAAATTACAATCCTTTCAGAATATTTGTGTGATACGCCTCCTTTAATTCAAAATTATCACTTCAAAACGCGCGCTAGTGGGTTGAGTTGTCTT
>JASDQU010014180.1:66688-101536 GCA_032191745.1 Picea mariana
CTCATTCTGTAACTCTAGGTACATATCACTTCGAAGGAAAAAGGCCTTGGAGCATTCGAAACTACCAAACGCTGAAGACCTGAAGTAAATCTTAGTCGTTGGCTGTGAGAGGAGTGTGGGCCGTAGATCTGGTCCATGTGTGTTTGTGAGTTCGAAGTTCAGTGGATTTGGAGTCAAGTGTTTCAAGAACACCCAAATCCTGAAGTTCCTAAGTGTGTGGGAATGAAGGCTTAAGCCCATGGTTTTGGCCAGGGTCAGGTGGAGGACTCTGCAGGTACTTAGAAAAGTGGATTTCTATCATAGAAGTAAAAATGTTGGAAGTTTCTGGATATCGGAGAACTTGGGAGAGGTATATTTTCCATCTCCGAGCTTGGATCTAAGCATGGAGACCATGGATAGAAGGATATGGATGAGGATAATGCGATAGAGATCCCGAATGGAGGTTTGATTTCTTAAGAAGAACGAAATTTTTGATGCCCCACGATGGGTGTGTTACAAATCGATATCAGAGCATGGTTACAACAATTGGCCTACTTGGGCTCATGGGCGAGTCACTTAAAAACCATGTTTAAATAAAATCTTAAGGGTGACACCCTACCTTACCTCTTTCCTAAAGAGTCTGGTTAAATTATTACTAAAGAAAATAATGAAAACTTTCTACTGTGTGTGTATTTAAGGAAAATGAACTATGTGTTGTTCATGAACTAATAGAATGTTAGCTAACAACAATTGTTTTTTTAGCACTTCAACAATTAGTGAACCACAGGAAAACAAAATCATAAAGAATGGTGATGCACCATGAAGTGGGGGACGGCTCCCAAAATAGGGATGAAGAGTTTGACGAGAGGAGGGTGGTGGAGACCCCTCCGGATCTAGCTGAAACTATAAGGAGCCTTATGGATGAATTATAGAGTTGCAAGGCTGACAACGAGATATTGATAAAGGATAAATAAAAACAAACAAAAATCAATGTAGTCTTTCTACAGAGATTATCCGATATATAGAGGCAGTTGTAGCATGGACCTGCAACTAGTCATGTGGATCGACAACATACAGATAGGAATCAAAGTCCACCTGAAATACAAAAAATATGGTCCCATAAGTGGCCACACAGGGAGAAGTACCTCGAGGAAGGCCCAACCTGGAGGTAAGGGACGCTCATTGGGATATTCCTATGGAAAGGAAACTGACAACTCTGAGGAATATTCTAGTAGAAAAACTAGCTCACATTCTCAGAATAAAGGAAAGAAGTGAAAGCATTCCAAAATTCATGACCCTGAAGAGTTCAAGAAAGCCAAACCACCCTCTTTCATTGGAAATATTGAGAAAGGGGAAGATGCATAAGCTTGGTTGTTTGGTTTAAATAAGTACTTCAAAGTCCATGACTATTTTGAAAACTTGAAGGCTTGAATAGCCATCTTCAACCTGAATGGAAAGGCTTCCATTTAGTGGGAACAACTTAAGAACGTGAAAGGAATCAATGAAGAGGACTTATCATGGAAACAATTTGAGAAACACTTCAATAAGAAGTATCTTTCAGAGAAATACTTTTATGGGAATACTAAGGAGTTCTATGAACTCAAGCTGGGACAAATCATCATAGAGGAATATGCCAATAAATTCCTTGAGTTGTTAAGGTATGTACCCTACATAAAATATGAAAAGGTAAAAGTGAAACAATTTATTAGTGGGTTACCTCAGACCTACCAGAACATGATTGAGTTTGAAGAGCCAAATACCTTAGAAGACACTATCTAGAAGGCAAGGTATTGGTATGAATAGTTCGGGCATCAGAAAAATATCGTGAGGATTGGAAGAAGAAGAGTAGTTTGAGATTCAAGAAGAAGGGGTTTAAATCCTCAATATTTAAGAACGATACAAAGGATTCAAGGACAAGCCTTCCTACCCAAAGTGTGTATCATAATAATTTCCCCTCCCAGAGTGGAAATAAACCTTTTGGATCAACCCCAGAAAAGACTGATAACCCAAAGAGAGAACCCCTAAAATGTTGGAGTTGCGGAGAAGAACATATGTTGAGGGATTTCCCACACATACAACAAAACAGTAGGAGAGTATACAACATCCAAGAATCTACCAAAGTCAATGATGTGGCTAGGAGCATGCCATGGATTTATGCAACTTTGGATAATAAACAAGATGACCACCAAGCTTCAGTGGTGGAGATGGAAGGTATGATCGTCAGTCGTCTAGTTTCTATTTTAATTGACCCATGGTTCTTGTTATCGCACAGTTTGTAGCTAGGTCAAATGGCTATAAGATAGAAGTCCAAACTGGTGTAACAGGAACCTATCCCACCCAATATCACCACGATGGGGAGGTTCTTTCTCTTTAGGGAGGTTAGGCCTAGGGGAGACATCCCCGGTAACCTAGAGTTTTGAAGAGGCAAGAGTTAAAAGGAAAAAGGTAAAGTTTTCCCTTCATAGGTCACCACCAAAACAGACAGTCTCGACTAAACAACCAATAATGAAGTGAAGCCCCAAAGAAGAACACTTGCCTGAAACAAAGCAACAAAAAACCAATATATGCAAGCTATAATTCAATGGGTTAGTACATCATATGACTATCTGATATCAATATATAAGCAATTATAACAATATATATTGACGAAGTCAATGTTTGTTAATACAACAATGAAATAATATCACTCCACCAATAAATATCAAGATGATGTAGCAATCAATGTATCCAATCAATCTCACATTCAATAAATGCTTTAAACATCATTTAATTGCTTATAAAATGAAACTTTGCTGCGTCAAGATGAAATAACCAAGGGTGATGTCAACATTCCTAAGGTTAGTAGTTAGTTAGGGTTTCAATCTAGAAAAAAGTTTAGAGAGTTTTTTTATCACTTTCACTTCAATGCTGGAGGTCTAAGATCAGTGCCTAAGGGTTAATGGGGTCAATTTAATGGAGGACGCAAGGGTTGAAGGAGGAAGACTAAGGACTAGAGGGAAGAGTTCTAAAGTGCTACTATAGCAGGGCCCCAGAATCAAAAACCTAGGGGAAAGAGGCTCACTCTGGTGTTGCTAAAGAAAGGCCTCATTCTCTCTCCTCCTTCCTTAGGTTAACTTGGCAAAACAACTAGCATGAAAGATAAATCAAGACTAGAGAGTGCAATGAGGGAGAGTGTTGCTATAGCAAGGCTCTATCACCAAACCCTAGAAGCAGGACAACCCTAGGTGTAGATAACCTAGGCCTAGGATGTCTCCTCCTTCTTGACTTCAGAAAGTATGGCTAGCTTAGGGAGAAGAAGCAATAAGAGTGTAGCTATGGCTAGGATATTTCTTCCTTCTTCAATGGCTGAAAATTTCTCTTTTAGGGGACACAAAACAAGGACCTACTTGTGTGCTTGTCACCTAGGGTTTTTGGTCAGCAAATTATAAGCATATGCAAGAATATAAGACTACAACCATTCAATCAAGAAGTTTTGTAGAAAAAACACTTACATATCACCATGAAATAGCATGCAAACCCTAGTTGTAAACCTTCCTTCAAGAGAAATGCCAAAAATGCCAAGAAATGCCTTCCTTCAACAAGTGCGCCTCACTAAATCAACAAAATTACCCAAGTAGGGCACTAAAATCAGACCTCACTAAATGAGTGAGTGATGTGTTATGATAAAATGAGGCTAAAACTCCTCAATATACACTGTATCAATGACCTAAATTAATTTCTAGGTCATAAAAAGGCTAACAAGGCCATAATACTGTTTTTACATTAAATTGTCAAATTAAAACCCTAACTGAGCTGTAAAAAAGGTAAAATCCCCTTCAAGGGAGGCACTAGCCCCTTTTAGGGTAGATGAGACTTCCAGGAGAAAAAACTTATCCCCCTAGGGGCCTCTCCAACATGCCACATGTGCGAATACTGCCCAGTCTGCCTCCAAAAATGTCCATGAAGCTGGATGATGTCATGGTGAGGATGGGGACATTCTGAGCCTTCCAAGGCCAATGTTCTACTGAAAAGGGGTCATTCCCCCTAGGCCAGGCTTTGCCAAAGTGCCTCTGACGAAACATCCTCTTCTTCTCTGGTGCAAAACCTTGGTCAAACACTGTCTTGTCTCTGCCCCCGTGATGGGGTCTCAACAACCATTTGATGGGCTCTTCAGCCCCATGGAGGTCCGAACTGATCATCTCCCCATGTGTACCGGTCCAAATGGTACCTATCTGTCGGGCATGGTCCTGCACATAAAAAACTATGCCCTCCATGGGATCATTAGTCAGGGATCATAGCAATGTCAATCACATTTCATCATTAATATTATCAAACATATGCATAATAACCCTGATACATCGGTCAATAGCTCAAAGATATTACAAAAACCTACAATACAATATTGAAGAAAAGGACAAGATGTCCTATTGGGTTAGTATCCACAAGGAAAGGGAAGTCTCCATGAAGGTTTCATCCAAGCCATGTAAATGAGGTGATGTGGCTAGGGGATGTCTAGACATGTGGGTACAGTGAGAGCTAAGGATGCATAATGTTATCTGTGGGTGCCTTTGTAGAAGGCGAGTTGTACCTATCATGGATGAAATTTTTCCAAGCTTGTTCTTGCCTTTGTTATTTTCTTTATTTGCTTCTTCTTCTTCTTTTCTTTTTATTCAAGGGCTAACCAGAGGACGCTGCCTTGGCATGGTGACCAGAGCTGACAATGTTACCCACAAGTACTTTCACCGAGATGAGAAGGTTGGCTTGTGATGAGACCCCCTTTCCCTTGGCCATGCAACCAAATGTCACTGCCCTGGTGCGGTAACCAGATGGGGGCAATGCCATACTATTAGGTACCCATGAACCTAATAGGTTGGCTCATGATGAGACCCCCTATCCTCTTTACTAGGTCTTGTTTGTTATTTTTTGGGTCTCTCTTGTTTCTTTCTGAGAGGCTTTTTATTGCCTTCTTGGGGATCCTTGGGTGAAGCATCTCGAGGTTTTATTTCTAGGCTTTTATCTTTTACCAGTTACTTTTTCCTTCTGGGCCTTTGGCCCCTTCTTCCCACGAGATAAGGTGCAACCCTACAAATAGGTCAATCCAATGCTCAGACAAGGGGAAAGGGAAAAATGAGTGGGAGATAAGGTGAAAAAGTGGTGGTATGATGGGAGCGGATGATGGCTTTTCTGAAATCCCCCCAGTGGAAAACAAAAACATATTGGTATAAGCATGATAGGGCACCCTGTCAATCTCCCCAAGCATGGTCAAGTGGGATAATGTAATATCCAAGCAATTGTTAGAGATAAAAGGAATCAGATGCATATATTTAAAGGTTTTAATGATCAAAAGTGACACATACCATGATACCTGGACCAATTACCTCATGGAGAAAGAGCCTCCTCCGATACAAGACTAAGCTGAAGGTGATGGATGTTGCTGTTGTTGACAAGATGAGTCTGATGAAAGAAGAAAAGGATGGGCCCTCTAGGGCCATGATCAGGTCAATTCTTCTCTCGGTACTCCATGTCTAGGACCTGTGGGCCTCGAGACATGATCTCCTAGTTATCCCAAAAAATCAGGGATAACAGTTCTAATTTGAGTTATGTGGCCCCTCATACTGTTGATAAGTGTAAACTACAAACAATTAGACATGTTAAGCCATGGTTGGTAAAACTAGCCATTGGAACCAAAATAAAAGTAGCAGAGGTCATACCAACTTTCCAATTCATCATGGATGAATTTCCCACCCAAGCGACCCTTAACATACTTCCCCTAGGATCTTATAACTTGTTGATTGGTATGGACTGGTTGGCTACTTATAAATCTAAGTTGGACTGTTACCATAAAAATTTAGAATGTGTAGATGAAGAAGGGAGAAAGATGACCCTTCGAGGGATTCAAAATCATGTCTCAGTGAGACAAATATCAACCCTTCAAATGAAAAAGTATTGCAGAAAGGGATGTCCTCTATATGAAATACAAGTGTTGGAATCTGATGAGGAAAAACTGAACCTAGAGGACCACTCCATATTAAGAGAGTATATAGACGTGTTTCCAGAAGAGGTACCAGGTCTACCTACGAGAAGAGACATTGACTTCTCGATAGAATTTGTACCAAGAGTAGTGCCAGTGTCTAGGACACCCTATAGGATGAGTACACCCGAGCTAGTTGAACTGAAGCTACAACTAAAGGAAATAATGGAAAAAGACTACATCCGACCTTGTGTGTCTCCATGGGGAGCACCAACCTTGTTTGTGAAAAATAAAGATGGCATGATTCGACTGTGCATAGATTATAGACAACTCAATAAGACAACCATAAAGAACAAGTACCCCTTACCAAGAATCAATGACTTGTTCGACCAATTAGGGGGTGCTTCCATTTTCTCAAAGATTGACTTGAGGTCTAGATACCATCAAGTCCAAATAGATGATGAATACATCCACAAAACGACCTTCAGGACAAGGTATGGTCACTATGAATTTCTGGTGGTGCCATTTGGATTAACCAATGGCCCCACCATTTTATGCGCTTGATGAACAATGTACTCAACAAATTCCTAGATATATTTGTATCGATTTTCATTGATGATATATTAATCTACTCCAAGAATATAGAGGAGCATGAAGAACATATTAGAATTGTACTTCAAGTACTAAGAGAGCATCAACTCTACGCTAAGTTTAGCAAGTGTGAGTTTTTTTTGAAGCAAGTACATTACTTGGGCCATGTTATTTCTGAAGAAGGGGTGGTAGTAGACCCTAACAAGATTAGATCTATTATGGAATGGACTACCCCAAAGGATGTATCTGATATTAGATCCTTTATGGGATTATAATTATATTATAGAAGGTTCATAAAATGGTTTTCCAAGATTGGTTGTCCAATCACTACCCTCCAAAAAAAGGGAGTTAAATTCACTTGGACATCAGAATGTGAAGAAAGATTTCAGGAACTGAAAAACCTTCTGATCCATGCACTTGTGCTGAAGATTGTAGACCCTGATAATGAATTCCTCGTTTGTACAAATGCTTGCAAGGAAGGGCTCAGAGGATTCCTTATGCAAGAAGGACGTGTAATTTTCTACGAATCCAGGAAATTGAATGAGCATGAAATTAATTATGTGACCCACGATCTAGAGTTGGATGCCATAGTGCATGCTTTAAAAATGAGGAGGCATTACCTCATGGGTATGATATTTTTACTTATGATAGACCACTATGGGTTGAGGCACATGTTTGATACCCCAAAACTCAATGCTAGACAAGCTAGGTGGATGGCTCTCCTTAGTGAGTTTGATTTCAAAATCAAACACATCAAAGGGAAGGAAAATAGGGTGGTCGATGCCCTTAGCATAAGTGTGAAAATGTTTCACCCGGTAGTGGTAAGAACCATTGAAACAAATGTCAAGGAAAGAGTCAGGAATGCACAAGAGACATATGCATTCTTCAAGACCGTGACCTCATACCTAAGGCAAGAGCCTACAGGGATAAAGTATGAAGGCTATTAGATGCTCAATGAAGGCCTGTTGACCTATAGAAATAGATTGTGTATTCCAATTTGTGATGACTTGAAGAGGTTCATAATGGATGAACTACAAAAGAGACCATATATTGGACACCTAGGATATCAGAAAATGATCACGGCCACTAAGAAACAATTCTATTGGCCTGGAATAAAAAAGGACATAGATGAATATCTAGCTAAATGCCTATAATGCCAACAAGTTAAGGCAAAACATCGACACTCAATAGGGTTGTTACAACCTCTACCAATTCTAGAATGGAAATGGGAAACCATTTCCATGGATTTCATCACCGGATTTCCAAAATCGGCTAAGTAGAATGATGTCATCATGGTAGTGGTGGAGAAATTGAGCAAGTCTAATCACTTCGTTCCAGTCAAGTCAAATTGCAAGGCATTAGATATTGCCAACATCTTCATGAAGGAGATATTTAGACTACATGTCATGCCTAAAGAGATTGTATCCGATAGAGACACAAAATTCACTTCAATCTTTTAGAAATCCTTGATGGCTGGTTTTGAGACTAAATTGTTGTTTAGCACAACCTATCACCCCCAAACTAATGGACAGATAGAAAGCGTAAACAAAATATTAGAAGACATGTTAAGGATGCATGTAATGCATCGGTCTAAGAAGTGGGAAGATTGCTTTCCATTGGTAGAATTTTCCTACAAAAACGATTGTCAAGAGTCACTGACGATGAGCCCTTTTGAAGCCCTCTATGGTAGACAGTGAAAGATTCCAATCAACTGGAGTAATCCAGTGGATAGAATTACAATCAGACCAGACATGCTGAAATAAATGGAACAACAAGTGATTAAGATAAAACAAAATCTGAAAATTTCTCAGGATAGACATAAGAGCTACGCCAATAGAAAGAAAACTCCCATAGATTTCAAGATAGGAGACCATGTCTATCTCAGAGTTAGGCCCATAAGAGTTCCCTGAGAATGGGAGATTGTGCCAATATGGCACCTTGGTATTGTGGACCCTTTGAATTCTTAGATAAAGTGGGACCTATAGCCTATAGGCTAGCACTCCCTCCCACAGTAAAGGCACATGATGTTTTACATGTTTCATTATTGAATAAATATACACATGATTCTAATCTTATAATTGACTGGTCTGTGATCCAAGTGGAGCCGGAGGAAGAATTCGTTCCAGAACCTCAATGCATACTAGACAGGAAGGAAACCTTAGTTAAGAACTGTTACAGGAGAATCCCCCTGCGGACAAGTGGATTTCCTCTTGGATACTAGACCCCTATGACTAAGACATAAAAGTGTTATTATGGACACTGACATTCCTTTTCATGAAGCTAAACTATTCAAAGAAGAAGAAGGAAGAAGGGTAAATACCTTTTACTGACGTTTGTCCTTGCTCGATCCAGGCTGATATTGATATCCAAGTTCTTCAGAAGGTTCTGCAATATAATCAGAAACAACAACTTGACATACTTTCTACTCTACCATGATTAGCTTCATAATGGATCTATAACAGAAACAAGTTCATTAAACATACACAAACTTTAAAGAAAACAGGCCAAGCATAGATTTATATTAATGAAAACAAAGTGAAATTCTTACAGCCATGGATGTAGGTTGATCTGAAAATAGAAGGCTGACTTGTTATTCTATGCAAGCACCCCTACTTCATTAAAATAAACTTTACAGGACCTTGCTTCATGTGTTAAAATATGCAAAATAAACTTATGTGTTAATTTCATGTATCTTCTTGTAAATGATTATGTGTGAGGAATTGTTCCCTTAGATGGTTAAATATGTACTTTAAACAAATACACAGAAACACAACTTGCAGCAAATAAACCATCAAACTCACAAAAAGAACAATATGATAAAGGAGTTCACCCCCCTCCGGGCTACATCTCCTTGAGTCTCCATAATGGACTTGGCTCTCTGGGATTAATTAGTCAAAAGTTATTTTACAAGATTCTTCTCAACTCCAATGGAAAAACAAACTGTACCATTGAGATCAGAACACATAAAAACCCCAAAAATGACTAATACAACTCTGAAAATGGATCACGGCTCATCCGGGCATGACCTCTTCTACATGTGGCCATAAACTTCCCTGAGCTTATCTTTGGCAAAAACACCTGTAAAAGTCCTCAAAAACCTCTGAAACCTATCCCAATGTGTTCAGAGCATATCAATTAGTCAAAAATGATTATTCAATCACATAAAACAAATATAGGCTCACCAAACCATGTCCTCCTTCAAAGAGGGCTTCAAACTTCCTGAAGCTTGCTGAAACTTCAATGGTGAAAAACTTGCAGAAGAAGTCTTCAAATGGCTGTGAAAATGGCACCAATGGATCCATCATGTCCAAAAACCCCTGGCTGGGCTTTTACGGCACCTCAAACGGCCAAACGATGAAGAAGTTAGGCCTCCTCCATCTTCCTCCTTCAACTTTGCTGGAACTGGCTCTACAAAACACACCTCTGTATGCATGAACCCAGAACACGCTCCAAAACACGCGTTTAAACCTAGCACCGAATGGTTCCAAATAACCATGCAAACTGTAGGACGGTTAGGGCGCCTCCAGCCCCTAACCGCCTCGCTCTCGGGCACATGCGGTCCTCCATATGACCACGTGCTCAAAATAAAAAGGGCCAACGGTTTGTGGGCAAATAAGACCACGCCACATGGAGGGTCATTTGAACCATTCAAACCAAATTTTAACCGCGCCCAACGGTCATATGGTAATAGTGCAAAATCGTGGGTCAAACAAACCCCATGCACCATTTTTAAAACCTGCGCAATAACAATATGGTTATGTGTATAAAATCCCGCGCGCATAAATACATGGTTTAAATCGTTGGTTTATAAAACACAACACATATATATAATATATGTTATACACCCCACGTGTGCGCCAAACAAATGGAATGTGGTCACATATCAATGCATAGAACCGGGGTCGGGGCTAAGCCCCGACCCGACCCCCCGCTATATATCATATCACATAAATTTAAATGCATTTTCGTTTGAATACACAACAAGTCCCGAAACATGGCGTAGTGGTTACAGAAACCTTGTTAAAGCTCTGGTAAGAGGGGAGGTCGCTGATTCAAATCCAATCGGCTCCACAAGTTTTTGAACCAACACACAAACCAAAAATGAGGGACACGTGGCACCTCCAGATTGGGCCACGTGTCCTCACACCATTTTCCAGGTACAAGACATGTGTCAACACCTGATTTGCCAACATCAACCAAAAAATGCTTTCCATGTGTCAACTGTCGATTAGCCCATGTCAACTTGCCACATCATCGTCGTACGGTCCAGTCACCTGCTGCATCAGCCTACCATGTCAGCCGCTGATGTCACCCGTGCCACGTGTCACCCTTCCAGTGGTGACACGTGTCACCTTCGGATTGGCCCAACTGTACGCTGAAAAGTCCAAAAATGCATGACACGTGTCATGCCCTGGACCTGCCATGTGTCCCATACGGACTATACGGACCTGCCACGTGTCCTGTACGGACTGTACGGACAGGTACAATCAACATCAAATTTTTACTTGTTTGGCTCGGCGAACAGATCACGATATCTTCTCCATACGGACTCTGTTTGAGAAAGTAAATATACCACCGGAATCAAGAAGACGAGACGGACGCAATGGCACTGTTTTCATCGCATTCCGAGCACTTTGAAAATTGAGCAAAATTTAGACCCCTGGTCCAGATTTTGATCACACCTTCCCACTGAAAGGCTTTTGGACCCACAAAAGCTTATCTGTCTACTTTCAAGTCATATCAAAATCTTTTTGATAATCACCTGAACACTTCGACATGCCGTGCACTGCAACTGGCCATGTCCTGCAACCACTGCTCTCTGGCTGCTGCTGACCCACTGCTCTCTCTATGCTTGGAAGGCTGCCAACCTTCCCATTGAGAATCAAGTCCCTCTTTCGAACTCTTTGGCATCAACAAAATCAACCCTCCAATGGCTGCAAAAACTTCATGCGACATCTTGTCACAAGCCAAGAAAAACATCAATCTTGAAAACAAATCATACAAGATTGAAAAACGATGCCAACAAAACCTTTTGTTCTTCAAACAAACTGTCGCATCTCGTACTTTATCAAAGTACATGGTGTTTTCAAAATCAACTTTCAAGTCAATAAACACCATCGACTAAACACAAGTTGAACAACACGATCGACACAACATAGTCGTCAGAAAATCATCAACACCAGTCGAGACTCATTGAAACATCAACCTTCCCAAACTGACAAGTCAACAAACATGATACATAATCATGTAACAATCATGAATCACTCATGATGAACCATCACCAGGTTTACTACTTACACATACATAAAAACAAATGCATGTATAGGACTCTTCAACTCTCCTTCTAGTACAAACATAAGTACAACCTCGAAACATATGGGTACTTAAGAGTTGAATACAAAATATAAATGGCTGCAACTTATCATGCTTCCCATAAATGCACACATAACACTGGAAAGTGCATTTACAACAGACAAACGCAAGCCTCACTTGCTCAAGAAATCCAACCATTTCTTACCAAGCCAACTCAACAGTGACTTTTTCTGCGAAACATCGTCCTCTTGTGAATCATCCTGACTCACATCAATGATGGAATCTCCACTTCCATTCTTGCCAATCTCTTTATCCAACTACTTCTTGTGTTGTGGATGACTGGTTGGATGCAATGTCCAACATTGATCAATAAGATGTCCCCGCTTCTGGCAATGAGTACAAACCTTTTGCATCCTCTTTTCACGCTGCCTTTGCTTATCAAGTTTCCTGAAATTGGCCAATCTTTTCCAACACTTGGAAACATGATGGTTATACAAACCACAATACATACATGGATTCTTTCTTCCATGGTTACATGCAAAGTTATTATGCTTAACATAATCAAATGCAATTGAATGATAAGCGAAATTATACCTGGAGCATTCACCTTTATCGCCTCGTTGAGGAGGTGAATCTGAAGAGTTACAGGCTCTCCTTTGAAGATCATCAACAGTGTTCTTGTCCTCATCACTGTCACAACTCTCATATTTGCATTCGTCCTGAACACAAGCCTTGCATGATGAAGGGATCGAACTTTCCAAAAAAGTTCTTGAACTTTCACCTTTAAAGCCTTCTTGAGGAGGTGAACTCAAAACAAAGTTTATGCTTGAAACTTTTTCCCTTGTCTCCTCGACTTTGGAATTTTCTCCATCTTGCCATTCATACCCAAGACCACAATACTTAGGTCTCTCTTCAATGACAATAGGCTCAACAATGCCTTGTGCATGCTTGCCCAAACCTTTACCTTCATAGCCCATTTTAAACAACAACTTGGACCCTATTCCTCTTGTGTGACTCTCAAAACCACCAAAACATTCATCTTTAGAGGAATTAGAAGATAAATTAACACTGCATACCTTATGTTCATGCATGTATTTGGTAAGGGTTTCCTTTGCCTCATGGAGTTGAATCTCCATCTTATGCAACCTTTGCAAAAGCTGGTCTTTCTCCTGCTTCGTGGCCATCAACTGCTCTTCAAGGGCAATGTTCTTATTCCTGTCTTCATACATCTCTTTCATCAAATCTCTCATGAGTATAATTTCTTCTTTGTCAAAGAATGAAGATAATGAAAATATATGAGAACTATTACTGCTTGAAGCTTCTGCCATCCTTGCAAGATATCAAACTTCAATACAAAACTTGCACAAAAACCAATAGCTAAATCTTCAAGCTATCAATGGCAAACACATGAGAGAAACAAACTTATGCTCTGATACCACTTGATATGAAAATAGAAGGCTGACTTGTTATGCTATGCAAGCACCCCTACTTCATTAAAATAAACTTTACAGGACCTTGCTTCATGTGTTAAAATATGCAAAATAAACTTATGTGTTAAGTTCATGTATCTTCTTGTAAATGATTATGTGTGAGGAATTGTTCCCTTAGATGGTTAAATATGTACTTTAAACAAATACAAAGAAACACAACTTGCAGCAAATAAACCATCAAACTCACAACAAGAACAATATGATAAAGGAGTTCACCCCCCTCCGGGCTACATCTCCTTGAGTCTCCATAATGGACTTGGCTCTCTGGGATTAATTAGTCAAAAGTTATTTTACAAGATTCTTCTCAACTCCAATGGAAAAAAAAACTGTACCATTGAGATCAGAACACATAAAAACCCCAAAAATGACTAATACAACTTTGAAAACGGATCATGGCTCATCCGGGCATGACCTCTTCTACATGTGGCCATAAACTTCCCTGAGATTCTCTTTGGCAAAAACACCTGTAAAAGTCCTCAACAGCCTCTGAAACCTGTCCCAATGTGTTCAGAGCATATCAATTAGCCAAAAATGATTATTCAATCACATAAAACAAATATAGGCTCACCAAACCATGTCCTCCATCAAAGAGGGCTTCAAACTTCCTGAAGCTTGCTGAAACTTCAATGGTCAAAAAATTGTAGAATAAGTCTTCAAATGGCTATGAAAATGGCACCAATGGATCCAGCACGTCAAAAACCCCCTGGCTGGGCTTTTACGACACCTCAAACGGCAAAACGATGAAGAAGTTAGGCCTCCTCCATCTTCCTCCTTCAACTTTGCTAGAACTGGCTCTACAAAACGCACCTCTGTGTGCATGAACCCAGAACATGCTCCAAAACACGCGTTTAAACCTGGCACTGAACGGTTCCAAATAATCGTGCAAACTATAGGACGGTTAGGGCGCCTCCAGCCCCTAACCGCCTCGCTCTCGGGCACATGCGGTCCTCCATATGACCACGCACTCAAAATAAAAAGGGCCAACGGTTTGTGGGAAAATAAGACCACGCCACATGGCGGGTCGTTTGAACTATTCAAACCAAATTTTAACCGCGCCCAACGGTCATATGGTAATAGCGAAAACCGTGGGTCAAACAAACCCCACGCACCATTTTTAAAACCCGCGCAATAACAATATGGTTATGTGTATAAAATCCCGCGCTCATAAATACATGGTTTAAATCGTTGGTTTATAAAACACAACACACACACACACACACACACACACACACACACACACACACACACACACACACACACATATATATATATATATAATATGTTATACACCCCACGTGCGTGCCAAACAAATGGAATGTGGTCACATATCAATGCATAGAACCGGGGTCGGGGCTAAGCCCCGACCCGACCCCCCGCTATATACCATATCACATAAATTTAAATGCATTTTCGTTCGAATACACAACAAGCCCCGAAACATGGCGTAGTGGTTACAGAAACCTTGTTAAAGCTCTGGTAAGAGGGGAGGTCGCCGGTTCAAATCCGGTCGGCTCCACAAGTTTTTGAACCAACACACAAACCAAAAATGAGGGACACGTGGCGCCTCCAGATTGGGCCACGTGTCCTCACACCATTCGCCAGGTACAAGACACGTGTCAAAACCTGATTTGCCAACATCAACCAACAAATGCTTGCCATGTGTGAACTACCAATTAGCCCATGTCAACTTGCCATGTCATCGCCATATAGTCCAGTCACCTGCTGCGTCAGCCTGGCACGTCAGCCGCTGACGTCACCCGTGCCATGTGTCACCCTTCCAGTGGTGACATGTGTCACCTTCGGATTGGCCCAACTGTACGTTGAAAAGTCCAAAAATGCATGACACGTGTCACGCCCTAGACCTGCCACGTGTCCTGTACGGACTGTACGGACCTGCCACATGTCCTGTACGGACTGTATGGACAGGTACAATCAGCATCAAATTTTTACCTGTTTGGCTCAGCGAACAGATTGCGATATCTTCTTCATACGGACTCCGTTTGAGAAAGTAAATATACCACCGGAATCAAGAAGACGAGACGAACACAATGGCACCATTTTCATCGCATTTCGAGCACTTTGAAAATTGAGTAAAATTTAGACCCCTGGTCCAGATTTTGATCATAGGTGCAACAACTTCACCAAGCTCTCTTTGTCTAGACCCTTGCTCAAATAATACACACACAAGATTCTAATGATTCAATGATATCTCCCTTATGAGAACATAAGTTTGATTCTTCACAATGTCTCCATATCAATACCACTCATGAGATCATAAGTTTGGTATATATCAATATCTATATCCTTTTCACCATGAGGAGGCCTCCTTATATAAGCCTAAAGAGACCCAACCACCTTAGATATTCTTGGGATAGGTTGAGGATATTTATCCATCAGTTATAAATCCTCCCTAAGATCGAGCCTTGACCTCAGATTCGAATCCAAAAAACTCTAGAGATGAGGAGGGGTTTTCCTGATTTTTCTCAACAGTCAAAGATCTCCTGAAATAGCCCAACGCTCCATCAAAAGGGTACATAGAGCATTGAAATGCTCCCCCAAAGAAGGCTAGGGAGTGCTGGCATTCCCTGACAATGGTTAGGGGAGTGATGCCCAAATTTTCCCTAAAAAAGCCCAGCGCTCCCCCAAAAGGGTGCACAGAGTGCTGGAACGCTCTCCCAAAGAAGGCTAGGGAGCATTGGGACTCCCTGATAGTGGGTAGGGGAGCGCTAGCCTCCAAAATTGAATTTTAAGTGGTTTTCTTCATGGATAATTCTTTGTACTCTTCATTAGATGATTTCTCTTCCTAAAACCAGTCTTAAGATTCACTGTGATGTCGTTAGAAACACGACATAGGCAAGATGGAAGTATGATGTTTGTGACACTTGCGACACTTGTAATGAAAACTCTTGCGGCCAAATGCGACACTTGTGACACTTGTAATGATGACACTTGCGACACTATTGAAGTGAGTAAGTTTGATGTGTAACAGATTGCCCCCCAAAGTGCGAAGTTAAAAGACAAAAATTGATAACTGAAGTAATTTGTAGACTTTTTCAAGAAAGGGTATGAACTCAAAGAAACTGATAGAAATTGCACACAACCATCAAACAAATATTATTACATGTTTCAAACCCAAGGTAGAGATACCTATGCTTGAGTGATGAAGACTTTCAAGATATGGTCGCCATAAAATACACTGCGGATCCACAATTATATTGACAAAAGGGTATAGCCACTGAAGATACAATGTGGATCTATACTCCTATGACCTGAATTGATTGCAGCCACGAATAATACATAGTGGATCTATGAGATGACAAGACATAGCCACAGCCGATACAAAGTGGATCTATGTAACAATATATGTGTCAACGTTCAAAAGAAACTTTGTCGCAACCTAAGAAAAGTACATATAAGAGTGATGACTCAACCCAGGGTCTTCTTAGCGATCCCGATGTAGTAAAAATCTAACCATGTGAATAGATGTCCTGATGTTGAACATGGCAGAAACCACTTGATTACCGGTCAATGAGGTAAACTGTTAACAAGCGTGAGGAAAATCATCATTGATGTCAATTATTCCCAAGGCACTCTAGTAAATTCCAATGAATGTGAATGTATGAGATGAATTCAAACATCCATGGAATCATCCGATCAGAGGTTAATGATGTAAACTCATTGTCATATGCGAGGAGGCTTTCCATTGAGGCATGTAGGTCCCAAGGTACTAACTGGTTTCTAAGTCTAGCTCCTGGATAATGTGCTGAAGTCGACATGAATAGACTCATTGAAGGAGGCCCTTGATGTATCCCCCATCAACGATATGAAACTGACACAGAGATGTAATTGGTGGATCAAATGAACATGGACTGACACAGGTATTGAAATAAGAATTTGTGATGGTTGAGTCTTGAGGCAGATACTTCCCTTTAACACTGAGGCATGACAATAGAAAACTTGCATGAACCAAAAATTGATAATGCAGTGGATACTGTGACTTTCGTAGGGTGAAACAAAGGAGTAAGGAAACTCAAAGGATTGGTTTAGTGCAGAGGTTCAACGGAAAAATGTGTGCAAAATGCCATGTTCAAGGGCGACTGTAAGAGTTACTGGTAATGTTCTCAAAAACTACTTGGCTTGCTTCCTTCAATTTTTCCCCCATCCAGATAGACAAGTACCTCTTTTTAATTTAACAAGCTCGAGGAGGGTAACACATGCTCGATATAACTCACCTTCAGTAAGTCCCTCTTCCATTGTTTAATGAGCTGGAAGAAGTAAGGGTTCGGTCCCGTGTGGGCCCTTCAATGTATGATTTTTTTAACGAGTCCAAAGAAGGTAAACTTGGTGATTTTTCATGTTTAGAGAGTCTGAAAAGAAATTAAATATGACTCTAGTGTTGTCCTTTTTTGTAATTTTAGTCTTGTGAGGCTGAAAAAGATATAAATTATCACTTGAAAGATGCCCTTTCAAACCTTTTAACAAGTGTGAAAGGAAGCAAGATCACTTGACAATCTTTTCATGTTTAGAGAGTTTGAAAAGAGCTTAAAGGAGACTCCAGGGGGTTCCTTTTTCGTATAACTTTTACGAGTCCAAAAAAGTGATAAAAGTGTACTCGGTTACATTCTCATGTATTTACGAGCATGAGAAAGAATAAAGACTAAGCTCAGTATTGGTTTCATTTTGACACAAGATTGAAACAAAATTAAACTATGCTTGTAAATTCCCAACGTAATTTCCAAAGGTAGGGATACCCATGGATGGTTGGTACTCTGCCCCCATCTTGAAAATCTAGTGGCTTAACTCTAGAATGATTATCAAAGGCTAGAGACATGCCCCCCCAAGCTTCAATTCATTCACCAAATTTGAGGTTGTCACCAATTTCTGTACTAGATGGAGAAAAAGGATAAGGGTGGATGAAAAGAAGGTTCAAATATGAGACCTAACGAAAGACTCGACTCGACATCCACAAGATCTGGCGAAAGACTTGACCTGACAGGAGAGGTGATTGTTTCATTTTTTAATGAGATTGACACAAAAAAATAACTATGCTCAAGGCTCCGGGTTCAATCCCCAGATTTTTGTTTCATTTTTTAATGAGCTTGCTATAAAGACAAAAAACTATGCTCAAGACCTCTATTTCATTTTTTAATGAGCTTGCCAAAGAGAAGAGAAATGATGCTCGTGGCCTCTGTTTCATTTTTTAACGATCTTTCCACAAAGAGGAAAACTATGCTCATGGACTCTTCTTGATCATGGATTCTAAGAGGATAACACTCTAGAAGGACACCATGTCAAGGGACAAAACTCGGACATGGATTCCAAGAGATCTTCACTGGATGGAAGAAGAATGATCTGGAAGGAACACATGTCAAGGGTTGTGTCAGGGGTAAGGAGATCAGGCTCCAATATGCCTATCGAAGAGATCACCATGTCAACTATCGGATCCAATTAATTTGAATTTGAAGTCATGGGAGATAACACCACATAATAAACATGTGGCGAGGGCGATACTGTTTACATATAAGAACCATTTAGGAAGGTAATCTAGTCAGGACCGTTGAATGAAAGTTGATCAATAGTAACCATTCTTCCATCATGAGGAAAGATATCACACGAAAAAGAGTAGACACAATGGCTTTCATGGAATATACATAATCCTGCCCAAGGAGTAAAGTGAAATCCAAACGGTATTAGACTACCATGACATCAACAAAGACAATTTTCCCTCCCAAAGTTATGGGAAACTAAGGAAGGGTCCCTAAAGTTTGACTAATTATTCTGTTAAAAGTTAACAGATTCTGCGTAATCGACACAAGTTGAGGACAACCCAAAGCTCGCCAAGTAATAGAGGACAAAATACTAACGGACGCACCTTCACGTATCAACGTTTGAGGAACGTCCTGACCACAAACTTGTACTGTAATCTAGAAAGGAATGTGAGAGGGAAGACGAGGTCTAGTTAGCGCACCCCAATAAAAAATGATGGCCTCATTACTTGGAGGGGGTTTCATGGGAGAAGGAGGAATGCCCCCCAACACGGTAGATTTTGTATCAATGAGAAAATCATGGGCAGTATCAGGTTTACTCTATAGAGGGAGAGTAGGATCGACCAATGGTGGAACTAGATCGACCACCTTGGCACTCTTTAGAGGAAGATTGGGAGTGATCGATGATGTAACTGGAGAAACTACTTTGAAACTCTTTGGATGAAGGGTGGGATTGAACAAGGAAGGGACTGGATTAGTCACTTTAGCACTCCTCAAAGTAGGAGTGGGATTGACCGATGCAAAAACCAAATTGACCACTTTGACACTCTTCAGAGGAGGAGTGGGATTGACTGATGAACTAACCATAGAAACCACTTTGGCACTCCTCAATGGAGGAGTGGGATTGATCGATGGCAGAACCAGATCGATCACTTTGGTTTCACTTTTTGATGAAGAGTGGGGCTGATCAATGTCGGGACTAGATCAGGCACTTGGGTTTCAATTTTCAGATAAAAAGTGGGGCTGATCGATGACGACACTGGATAAGCTACTTGGGTTAGTGGTTCAACCAAGGATGAAACTAGATTGACCAACTGATCAACTAGACTGACTGGGGATGGAACCAGATTGACCATTCCATCAACTAATTATGGGTTGGGGGAAATATTACGATATCCAGTTGGAAGTTGAAGCTTTTCCAAAAGAAAAGAAGCCTCGTCCATACGAGGAAAAAAGTGAGAATAATTATCACCTTTGCATAACATGCAAGGAAACTTGACAATTGTCTCATGCTTAGCAACCTTAACATCATTAGTTGATGGGGCATCACCAGCATGTACATCAGGGGTCGATGACATCGAGGACCACATTGCTAATACCTTGGGAAGACTAGGTAAATCCATCAGAAAGTGGTCACCCTTACAAATACTACAAGGGAATTTGGGTTTCAGATTCTTTGTTTTGATCTTGTTGACCTCATCAACACTCCTAGTACTATTAATAGTAGTTGGTTGCTTAGATCCAACATCTAACATAGTTGGAGGCTTGGTCCTTTTTGGGTTCTTCTTCTTCTTCTGATCAGCCTGGCTACTTTCTTTATATCTTTCACTAGGTGAAGAAGGAGAAAAGGAAGGAGACTTAATGGGTGAAGAAGGAGAAAATTTGACATGAGGTTGATGTGTGGGTGGTGTACTAACATCTGAAGTATTAGGTGCAGTTGAAACACTAGGAGGATTTGAGATCACCGGAGTGGGGAATAACCAAACTGGTAATCTGATGGTGAGGCCTGGAAGACTCAGTGTGGCAATGTACGAAGGAACAAAGTTTCCAAAATAAGGAAAGGTGAAAGGTTCCTTGGGACAAGGGGTTCCTCCATTGGTACTCCCAGGAGTTGATGCCATTAACACTGACTCAAACTAAGGTCCACTAATTAAAACAAACAACACTTGATATGAATCTAAAAGCAAACAATCAAATGAAAGTTCCCACAATGAAACCACTAGTTGGTGATGAAATCCAACATCGCAAGATAAATATAGGAAGGGGTGGGGATATAGCGGGTGGATTAGTTATGTTGGCGACCTTCTTAATGGAATTACGCCTTGGTGCAAGATTCCACGCAGTAAATGTGGATTTACCCTCCAAGGAGCCCAAGTGAGTTTGACTAATGTCTGTTCCAGGTACAGTGAGACTTCCCTTCACTGTCACCTCATGCAAGACCCTGAAGATTATGGCTACTAAGGTCACCAACTCGCAGTCATCCCCCAGGCGGGTACATTCGACAGTCCAGTCTGAACGTATGGGTAGGATAAAAAGTCTGAAATCCTTCGAGACAACTTAGAACAAATGGACCGGTAGAACTCTAGAGAACCCCAAACAGATTTGGAATTCACGAAGCACTGAGACCAAATGAAGACAGTTGAACCTCAAGAAGAACCCCCAATATACGATCTGACTACTATGAATGATCGAACCATATAGGGATAATCTCCATAACTCTCCCAAACACGACCTCGTGCGTAACCCCTCCGTGAGAGGGGGATCCCAGAAAGCCTATACGAGAATTGGATTTTCTCTCCCTATCACAAGATGCTAATGTTTGTTTGATAGCTTTGGAAAGTTATCCTTTCAACCTATTCCAAAGCCCTAGACCTTAAGATAATGTAGGTTTTCTAACATAAAATTTAAAAATGTCTAATGAATTTTAGTTAAGCGCTTGATTTTAAGGCTGTTGTTTACTCAGAGGTGTATGAGAGTGAAAATTGATGATATCATGACTCAATTCCCAAAACATGCATAAGAAATGATAAGCATTCTTTTCTTTCAATGAATGTCTATTTAAGGGAAGGAGATGTATTTTAATTTCACTTTCAAACACTAAGATGCAATGAACTCATGCAATAGTCCTCAATAAAAAATCTGATACAATGATAAAATGTTTATATGTGAATGATAATCAGTTTGATGTAAATCTTCCTATGTTAATCAAACTTCAAGATCTGTGAGATTTAAGAAACCTGGAAGAAAACATCACATAAAAAAAAAGACACCCTCATTTTGATCAAAGAATAAAAAAGAAAACCAAATCCAGACAGGAGGAAATGATTGGAGAAAATACCTCAAAGATCAAAATGAAATAGTGAAAATATCTTTGAATTTTCTTACAACAACTTTCAGTCAATCAGATAAGTGAGAAAGCAATATATCGGCTCCAAATATCAGGGAAGAAGAGTGACTCAAAGCAAGGAAAATAGATGTAAAAAATCCAAACAAAACATTGTTAATCCTTAGAAATCAAATAATTGGAGGCTAAACAAGGACACACTAAGATAGTATAAACCCTGAGCAGATGAATCAACAAAAAGAAGACTGAGAAAAACTACTCCCAAGAAGATTTTTGCAAAAAAAAGGGTAGCGATTTGGTGTCAAGGGTACCAAAGCATTGTAATGCTCTGTGGGATCCTGCAAGGGAGTGCCAACGCCCTGGTGGTAAAGGAAAGGGAGTGTTGGCCTCTCAGAACCCAAAAACATTGCCCAAAAATTAAAAAAAACTCAGAAAACATGCAAAAATCCAGTGTGTAAGATGAGTCCAAGACCCAAAAAAACATCTAAGGATCAGAGACATAGCATGGAGAAGGTCAAAGAATGATCAAAGTCCAAAACAAGACCTAGTAAAGGAAACAAAAATCAAAGTTCCTCCCCAGTGGAGTCACCAATTTATGTTATAGGAGAATCCCCTTGCGGACAAGTGGATTTCATATTGGATACTAGACCCCTATGACCAAGACAGAAAAGTGCTATTATGGACACTTGCATTCCTTTTCATGAAGCTAAACTATTCAAAGAAGAAGAAGGAAGAAGGGTAAATACCTTTTATTGACGATTGTCCTTGCTTGATCCAAGCTGATCTTGATCTCCAAGTTCTTCAGAAGGTCCTGCAGTATATTGGGAGAGAACACTGAGACATACTTCCTAATCTACCATGATTAACTTCATAATGGATCTATAACAGAAACAAGTTCATGAAACATACACAAACTTTAAAGGAAATAGACCAAGCATATATTTATATTAATGAAAACAAAGTGAAATGCTTACAGCCATGGATTTAGGTGAAAAAACTTCACCAAGCTCTCTTTGTCCAGACCCTTGCTCAAATAATCCACACATAGGATTCTGATGCTTCAATGATATCTCCCTTATGAGATCATAAGTTTGATTCTTCACAATGTCTCCATATCAATACAACTCATGAGATCATAAGTTTGGTATCTCTCAATATCTATATCCTTTTCACCATGAGGAGGCCTCCTTATATAAGCTTGGAGAGACCCAACCACTTTAGAGATTCTTGGGATAGGTTGAGGATATTTCCCCATTAGTTATGGATCCTCCCTAAGATTGATCCTTGACCTCAGAGTCAAATCCAAAAAACTCCAGAGATGAGGGGGATTTTTCCCTGATTTTTCTCAACAGTAAAAGATCCCTTGAAATATCCCAGCGCTCCCTCAAAAAAGTACACAGAGAATTGAAACGCTCCCCCAAAGAAGGCTAGCAAGAGTTGGCACTCCCTGATAGTGGTTAGGGGAGTGCTGCCCAAATTTTCCCTAAAAAATCCCAGTGCTCCCCCAAAAGGGTGCACAGAGTGTTGGAACGCTCACACAAAGAAGGCTAGGGAGCATTGGCACTCCTTGATAGTGGGTAGGGGAGCTTTGGCCTCCAAAATTAACTTTTAAGTGGTTTTCTTCATGGAAAATGCTTTGTACTCTTCATCAGATGATTTCTCTTCCTAAAACCAGTCTTTGAGGGTGTCTTAAGTGTCCCTGTGATGTTGTTAGAGACAGGACATAGGCAAGATGGTAGTATGATGTTTGCGACACTTGTGACACTTGAGAAACTTGTAATGACAACACTTGCAGCCAAATGTGACACTTATGACACTTGTAATGAAGACACTTGTGACACTATTGAAGTGAGTAATTTTGATGTGTAACAGAAACCGAACCATTGCATAGGTCAAGGTGCAGTGGAAACACTTTGGACTAGATGAGGCTACGTGGGAAATGGAGGATGCCATGAGACAAACATATCGATTTTTTTTACTTATGTATATACATAGCACGTTGACAGATAGAACATCGAGGATGATGTTCCATTAAGGGGGAGGAATTGTAACTCCCTGTTTCCCCCAGTTTGTAAATAGAACTATATTGGCCAAGAGACTATGACAAACTCAATATGTGTGAATGTTTGATTTGATGGACCTTTGTATAAAAGGTCACTGAATGTAAATTATGTTATTTTAATAGAAAATGGATAAGTGTTACATGACTTATAGAATGGGTATGTGATAAGAGAGACCACAAATTCTATGAAAGAGATGGTGAAGGGGACCAGGAATGGTTGCGTTAACCTCCACCAGATCCAGTACTTTGCTCGATTTAATTTCTTAGGATCAGAAAAACCCTCTGACCCAAGAATGAATTACAATCATGCTAGTAGGTGGGAAGACCTCCTCAAGAGTTAATGAGGGGATGGGGTATACCGCCCATATGTAAGGCTTCTAGACCTGAACACAGACTGGGAATTCGGGCCACACACAATCTTGCTGAGAAAGGAAAGAAAGGAAGGTATGGTGGGTAGAGGAAGACCTGTGAAGATTTAAGAGATGAGAGACTGAGCTCTTGGTTTTGAGGAAGAACTATGAAAAGAGTGTGTTCTGATCACAGGAAGTAGAGACTAAGTCGAGAGAAGGAGAGTAACCTTCGTTCCTATCTATTTCTGTGTCGAAAGAAGAGATTCAATCTCAAAGTATTGTGTTCTAGCTCGGGGGTGGCTAGTGGTAAATCCATTAGGAGTGATTGAGGCTATGGTTATATGGAAATGAGCACCCCTTCTAACAGTTTCTTCACGTTATCTGGTTCTGATAAGAGTTTTCATACTCTATGCATTGAATTGGGAATTAATGGTTGCATGCATGTATTTACATATCTATAAATGGTTTCTGTATTGAAATGGTTAAGTTATCTGTATACGTTGGCTTCCTTGAGAAATTATGATTCTTCTTTTTCTGTATGCTCCAGTTTAATCCTCGAAGGTGTTTTCCCCAGGGAGCTACCTCACAGCTCTGGAGTTAGAGAAAGCTTCTTGGAACTGATACCGTCTTAGTAACCCCACGAGTTAACCCTGCCCTATTTCAGAACTTAAAGTTATGTGAGTTACAAAGATATTTCCTTCAAACCAGTACCTTGAGAGACCTTGAAATCGTGCCCATGACCTTAACCAAAACTCAGCTAAGAGTAGAGCTCATAGATTGAGAGTCATCAGAAGGTCCATGTGACCTAGGTCTAGGAACCCTATGCTAATCCCAAAAGGAGATAACTTGTGATGGTTTCAGAGTTTCGGGAGTTCGAATCCTTGAGATGTCAAACTTCACGATAGTCAAAATTACCTGAACTTCCGGAGTAACAAGAGCCGTAGATGAATCAAGATCTCGACAGAGGAGATGAATGTGAGCTGTTCATCAAGAGGAAAATCGACCTCAGTCATCAGATTGAATTAAATATCTACTAGAGTTAACTGATCAAACATGAGTCGTTCGATTAGATCGATGGTTGGGAATCATTGCAGAGAGAGAAGGTGAAATTAATGTATGTTCTAGTTCATGACCCACAATCAACCAACGTCGTTGATTTCATTGGGTTGGAGGATGAATGACCATGATTAAAAAGAGTTGGGTTTGAACTTTTCAGATTGCAGAGATTGAAATCTCGATAAAGAGCGATTAGTTTGGGGTCCCGCAATCACTGTGAACCATTGATCTGTGAATAAATTAGTATTGGCCAGATATTGATCCTGAGATTTGAGTGATATTAAAAGATGATCAGACCAGGGTGATGAGGCATAGTGACGCCATCCATGGTGACGTGGATTTAATATTGATCAGCCTCATGCCACCTGGATTCATGCGCATCACATACCCTATAGCCCCTTTGGAACGTGACACGTGTCATCTCATACGAGGGCACGTTTCACCCCTGAACCAACTACATGTCATCCCTTGGTACGTGCCCACCTCGCCCACATGGTTGGTGAAATGACTAGAATTCCTAGAGTCTGGAGGATTTGAGTTGCTTCGAAAATCCCCGAAGTGCTAGAGTAGATCCTAGCCATTGGCACAGGAAGGCACGTGGTAGTAGATCATTAACTTCAGAGAAGAGCCATTCCATAGGAAATGAAGTGAGGTGCTTCAAAAATACCTGAAGCTTGAAGTGTCGGAGTATATATGAGTCATACATTTGTAAAGACAGGTGTCATGAGATCCCGCACTCCAGAGCCGAAGTACTTTTGAAGAGCCAGATTTCATCATGACCGTTGAGTTGCAACAGACACGTGTTGATGGATCTGGAGACCCAGAAGTTGGATACTCCAGAACAATGGCGAGGAGAGGCTATTGACCAAATGTCACCCGAAGCTCCAGAAGAGTGAGAACAAATCTGGACCATTAGATCTAAACAAACACGCGATGAAGATTCGTGTACTCCAGGAGAAGAGCACTCTGGAGGAAATCGAGAGTAGTGAAGACAAAACTCATGAAGCCTGAATGATTGAAGTAAATCGTGACCATCAATATGAGAAGGCTATGTGTCAACAGATCGTGGACTTCAAAGAAGAGAGAAAGGAGAAAGAAGAGCGTTGACTGGAGTTCGTCTGAAGTGAAAAAAAGGTAAGAATATGGAACTTAGTTGTTGATTACATAAACAAGTGGTGTCATCTCCATCACTTCAGAGAGAGAGAGAGAGCACACTTTAGGTGGAAAACGAGGAGTGAAGTCCTGAAGTGCCAAAGTCCATCGGAACCGTCCATTGGAAAGGGATGTGCAATGCTTAATCTGTAACTCCGGGTACATAGCACTTCAGAGAATAAGGCTTTGGAGCATTTGAAACTCTCGAACATCGAAGTCCCAAAGTACATCACCACCATTGATCAAGAAGGACACGTGGTGCTCATTCTGTAACTCTGGGTACAAAGCACTTCAGAGAAAAAGTCTTTGGAGCGTTCAAAACTCCTGAACGTCGAAGTCTGGAAGTATATCAACACCGTCGATCAAGAAGGATGTGTGGTGCTTGTTCTTTTAACTCTGGGTATTGAGCACTTTGGAGGAAAAAGGCCTTGGAGTGTTTGAAACTCCCGAATGCCAAAGTCCCGAAGTAAATCTCAGTCGTTGGCTGTGAGAGGAGTGTGGGTCATAGATTTGGTTTGTTTGTGTTCACGAGTTTGGAGTTCGGTGGATTTGGATTCAAATGTGTCAAGAACACCCGAAGCTCGAAGTTCTGAAGTGTGAGGGAATGAAGGCTTAAGCCCACGGTTTTGGCCAAGGTCACATGGAGGACTCTGTGGGTACTCATAAAAGTGGATTTCCATCATAGAAGTAAGAACGCTCGAAGTTTCGGTATATTAGAGAACTTAGGAGAGGTCTATATTCCATCTCTGAGCTTGGATATGAGCATGGAGACCGTGGCTGGAAAGCTCTAGACAAGGAGAATGGGATATAGACCCCTAATGGAGGTTTTATTTCTTAAGAAGAATGCAATTTTTGACGACCCACCATGGGTGTGTTAGAGAAACAACAAGTGGTACTCAAACTATTGAAGAAAAAATTGGTTATAACACAAAATAAGATGAAACAACAAGCACATCAACATCACAGTGAAGTGGAATTTTAAGTGAGGGATTGGGTATTTTTGAGGCTACAACCATATAAATAGATGTCCCTCAAGCAAGAAAAGGACAATAAATTAACACCCAAATATTATGGGGCCTATAAGGTGTTGGAGAGGATTGGAAGTATTTCTTACAAATTGGAGTTGCCCCCATATTCACGTGTACATCTAGTCTTTCATGTTTCTTTCTTAAATAAGGTAATCAGTGACAAGATCCCAATACAAACTGTTTTACCAAAGATTAACAAATAAGGGAAAATCATACTAGAACCATAAATAATCCTTGAAACAAGGATTAAGCAGCTGCAAAATCGAGAAATCACTAAGTACCTCGTCAAATGGAAGAACCTACCAGTGGAAGGTGTGACATGGGAAGATGATTTATTCTTGCAGAAGCACCCATGATTAGTTAAGTGTTGAGGAAAACACTTTTTTGAAGGGGAGTGGCATGTTAATCCCTAGACAAATCCCCCTGTTAAGCATACTGCCCCTTATTAAGACCTAGATATTGAGTTATTACATTTCTAGTGTTATATTAATAGGTCATCTAGATCCTTTCAATGTACCCTTTCATTATAATTGTACCCTTTGTCTCCTATATATACCAAGGAGACCTAGTATTAGTATCATCATATAAGTTTTTTTTATAAATAAAACACTATTCTTATAGTTTTTCCTTTTTGCAGTGTCATAAAACACCATTAATTTGCATGATCATACCTATTACTAACAATATCCCATAAAATGAATGCTAAACTTAAAATTTACTAGAATTTTGTTTCTAGGGTTTATCAAATAGTCTAGGTTAGGGCCCTGGAATAGTTTGGAGAGTAAAATATCCAAGGTTGGTAACCGAACATAGGAGTATGACCTAGGGATTGTGAAAATAGAATTGTCATATAGGTGTGGTCGGAGAAATCCTCTAACACAAGATCCAAATACGAGGTCACATGAGGGTAAGTGGTGAAGATTTCCCTTACAATAATTGTCCAAGCATTTGTAGATTGTTGTGTATATGGGGGTTCCTTAAGTACCATCGCCCCCCTGCGATGTCGCTGCTTTTATGGCTCCAGAAATAGTTACCTTGACCATAAATACGATCCCATATGTTGACTGTTCTTTTGGACACTGATTGTGAGTTGATATATCTAGTTGCGATCCCTAGGTATCACTGAGGTGATTGCGGGGGAGGCGTGGTACTTGAGGCATATGTTGCATCACACTTTTAGTACCCTTTTAGGGTGCCCCATGTTTGTGAGGTTTACTTTCACCAGGTAGGGTTTATACATGGAGGTCAAGGTAAGTACTTCTCACTCCTTTGTTCATCGATCTCAGGAATTGATCAACCTGTGTCGATTTCTAGAAGGTCCTTTTCCTTTTTTTTCTTGTGTTGTTGCCTTTAGGAATTTTAGTGGTGTGATCTATATTCATTATTAATCCTTAGGGTTTCTATCTATAACTACTTCAAATCATTGATTTAAGGTGGCATAACAATTGCTCCACCAATCCCAAAGGGTTTGGGGTATTTCCCAGAAAGGGTGGAGCCTCCACCACCTCCTCAAAGGCGTTGATTGAAAAAAACTAGTTCTTTTGAGCCAATAGGTTCTTATGAGATAGTTGAGCTGAAAATTTTGGATCAAACACTTATGCACCAAAATATACTAGTGTTGCAGATATCTAAGCTGAAGGCTTTGTTAGGCCATACAAGTCTCCTTTAATTGGACCTCATGATCCAATTCTCATGCAAATTTCAACTTCTTCAGAGTTTGATTACACTATTATTTTTCCTCTTTGGTGGCACGTCATAGATAACACCAATGACATGTCAGGGTCTAGGGTCCTCATACCCCCACTTCAACTATAGTTGGGGGGGATATTTCCTCCTCACTCAACTATCTAGATGACAAATGTAACTCAAGCTATGATGACTGCATTAGTCAGTAGCTCCATGCCTTTGATTAATAGGTTCACTCAACCATTTAGTGTAACTTTGTCATTAATTTTTGTCTCTAATGCATTTTAATTTTGAATGTCTATTATGGGCATGCCTTATGTATCGGTTGGTTCCAAACTAATATTTTTAGACCCTAGTAGAGGTGTGGGGAGTTCTTCAAGTCCTTTGTGAGGTGTTCTATGGGGCGAGGACATATCCCTCTATCACTTACTTTTATCAAAAGGGGACCTTTTCTATCTTCTCAAACTTTTTCTGGGGCCAATCCTTTCGTTAGGTGGGGTGTTTAGATGAATGGAGGATTCCAATCCTCTGGCATGCCTATAGGTTCAAAACCCTTTTCATTGTTTGGTGCTTTTGGGAGTAATTCCTTTTCATCATTTGAGCTTCCATCAGAGCGAAACCCTTTCCAAGTTCCATTGAATCCCATGCAATGGAATTTATCCTCATAGGGCATGCTCACACAGGGAACCCATTCGAGTCATAGTGAAACATGGTAAGAGGAATCTTTCCTCCCTCTAGTCAGGGATATATTGGTTTCTATTAGAAGCCTAGGTAGTACGCAAGCTCTTCCTAACAACCTGGTGCCATTTATAAGTCAGGTCATTCTTTTCTCGGTTCTAACCAACCCGAGGCTTCCAACCCCAACGGTTGGAATTTGATGACACAACCTAGGATTCATTTTCTAGCAACTTTGGATTTTCCGTATTTTTAGAAATTGATGAATGACCCAGTCCGTCATGATCCCAACTGGCCTTCGATCCCTACCAAACTACCTTTAGACATTCCAAAGTTTGAAGGAAAATCTGGAGATTATCTGTGTGATCATGTGCCAATGTTTCATTTATGGTGCTCTTAGAACTCATTAAATGATGATTCTATTCAATTACAATTATTTCAACACAATCTCATGGGAGTCGTCATTAAATAGTGTATTGAGTTGTAGGGATCATCCTTTCATAATTTCCACAATCTTGCGATAGTCTTTCTAAAACAATTCCAATTTCCGATACAATGTGATGCCAAAATAGATTTGTTTTCTATTCTTAGGAAGGATAAAGAAACCTATATCTCTGATCAAATTCAATAATGGTGGATATGGAAGAGGATGATTAGTTCTATGATTCCTCCAAAGTTCCTCTTGGAGTGGTTTTTGAAGTCCTTGTTGCCATATATATTCAAGGATCTCTATACTTCGGGGGTGACAATCGAAGAAGAAGCCATATTCAAGGCCCAACAACTAGACTTGATTTACTCTTAGTCTGGGATCTTGTATGAAATTTTTCCCAACGTGTTGAGGTCAAGTACTGACCCTAAAAATTCCAAGTCTGGACCACATGCCAATGGAATTGTTGGATCTGTCAACAACTCTGTTGTATATCTGGTTTATAACCATGAAGCAAATGTCAATTCAACAAACTCTGACTGGTCTAGCTCATGTTACAACTCTTCCCATCCTCCAATCATTGTATGTACATTCTTTGCAAATGAAAAATCCAAAGGGTCCCAAAAAACCCATAGGAAAGAAGAATAATAATAAGGGTAAGAAAGGAGAGGGGAGTAATAACATCGCTAAACTCAATAATAATTATGTTGGGGTAAATAAAGATAAGAAAAAGAGGAATTTACCTTGTAAAATTTGTAAATAAAATCATCTTATCCATAAATTCCCCAATATGGAAGAAGCCCAGAGGTTGTTAGCGCAACAAAAACCTGCTATGATGACTAAACTGTTTCCTCAAGGTGAATATATGATGAATATATCTTCCAGTAGTTTAGGAAATGTGCAAGGGAGCACCAAAGATGAACCCTTTCCAGGAAGAACTCAATCATTCATCCATATGGTGGGATCAAACATTTATGTGTCGAATAGGACTCACGATTACGGTAAACCTAAGTCAATGTCGAAAGGAAAAGAGTCTCCTGACCCACATATTTATCCCCATATAGATAAAATTACGGGGAATGTAATGTTGCACAAATTGAAAGGTGTGTAAAAGCATTCATCACACAATCCAATGGTGGATATGAAAGAGGATGATTAGTTCTATGATTCCTCCAAAGTTCCTCTTGGAGTGGTTTTTGAAGTCCTTGTTGCCATATATATTCAAGGATCTCTCTACTTCGGGGGTGACAATCGAAGAAGAAGCCATATTCAAGGCCCAACAACTAGAATTGATTTACTCTTAGTCCGGGATCTTGTATGAAAATTTTCCCGACGTGTTGAGGTCAAGTAATGACCCTCAAAATCCCAAGTCTGGACCACATGCCAATGGATTTTTTGGATCTGTCAACAACTCTGTTGCATATCTGGTTTGTAACCATGAAGCAGATGTCAATTCAACAAACTCTGACTAGTCTAGCTCATGCTACAACTCTTCCCATCCTCCAATCATTGGATGTACATTCTTTGCAAACAACAAATCCAAAGGATCCCAAAAAACCCATAGGAAAGAAGAAGAATAATAAGGGTAAGAAAGGAGGGGGGAGTAATAACATCACTAAACTCAATAATAATGATGTTGGGGTAAATAAAGATAAGAAAAGGGGGAATTTACCTTGTAAACATTGTAAATAAAATCACCTTATGCATAAATTCCCCAATATGGAAGAAGCCCAGAGGTTGTTAGCGCAACAAAAACCTGCTATGATGACTAAACCGTTCCCTCAAGGTCAATATATGATGAATATATCTTCCAGTAGTTTAGGAAATGCGCAAGGGAGCACCAAAGATGAACCCTTTCCAGGAAGAACTCAATCATTCATCCATATGGTGGGATCAAACATTTATGTGTCGAACAGGGCCCGCGATTACGGTAAACCTAAGTCAATGTAGAAAGGAAAAGAGTCTCCTGACCCACATATTTATCCCCATATAGATAAAATTATGGGGAATGTAATGTTGCACAAATCAAAAGGTGTGTAAAAACATTCATCACATAATCCAAGCGTTAGAGTTACGTTGAACTATACAATTGTTGAGGATTTGTCTTAGACATTGTGTGTGATGTCTTCCCTAGAGGTGGTCCAGAGTTTCCATTCACAACATAGTGCATTGTTATCTTCTATTGGTGTTATGGATTCTTATAGATTCCAAGTTATCAAATTTGTTGAGAAATTTAATTGTTTAAATTGCAAATCATTAAATTATCAACTATGGTGTTAATAAACTTGTAAGGTGCCAAAAAAATATATGTAGGACTAGGAAGATAACCTTTACTAAACCAATTCTGTCAAATTCAAAAGGGAAATTCACTTAATAATTCATTTCCAAGAGTCAAGATTAAACATCGAGGCTAGATTCAGTTACAATACTTTACTTCCATCATAAATATTCCTGCAGCCATATAGTTATCTCAATGATTCAAGTGACTTCATAGATTATCAGGCATCAAACTCAAAGTAATTAAAACTTGTAGAATTAAATCTAGAAATCTTAGAGTTTAATCAAGGTCCCATAGATTTCTCTTTGTTGGAATTCCTATAATCATAATTTATTAATATTTCTGGTAGAAATCTACACCTAATAGATCACACACTTGCAGAATTTGAAAAGCATAACTTAAAAGCATGCAAAGTAAAGGCATACGAAATCACTCAAATTGTTATGACCCAAGAGGGGCATATTTATGGCTAATTGTATATGATATGACCCCAAGGGGGGGGAATATAGGGGCCTAAATGTACATGTAATGTGTAAATACATATGTAATAGGGTCGGCCTAGTGATAAAGGGGCCTCATGTGCAAGTGTGAATAATTATATTTAAGAGATCATGTATTCATTATTGGGAGGTGAATTGTGAAGTATGAAAGGTATTTAGTTATTTGGAGGGGGTTCCCCTATTATTTAAGGAGTCATTACGCAACTTATTTATCTTGGAGTTGTGCTACATGTTGAAATTTTGTACATGGTGTGTAATTCTATTATTTTTTTGATATTTTGAGCATTTTGGATCTTAACATTTGGTATCAAATCTCAAGGTATTGGGGTTTCACTGCTACATCTGAGACACCTTGGAATTTTCTCTATAAATTTTTTCTACGATGTTTAAGATGGAATCCCTTGTAGGATATTTAGTAGATGGATCAAGGTACATGGGGTCCAAATGTCAACTCTTGAGGCCTTATAATTTCGGAGATATAGCTTGTGTAAGATATGGTTATGGAATCATCCTAAATTCAGTCATTGCAAAATTTTAGCTATAACATGTTTTTTGTAATATTTCAGACCCTGAAATACGGAGGATATTCACAAAAGTTATCAGGATAGTTGTGATACAAATTTTAGCTTCTGGGTCATCCTAAGTTTTTAGATACACCCTATGTAATATAGGGTAGCTGATTAGTCCTATTGCCTAGTCTCAAACATGTGTTATGAGTAAAACAACCATAACTTATTCATAGAGCATCCAAATTGCATGAGACTAGTTGCATTGAACAGTGGATAAGACATAGTATTTCTGGTAAAATTTTCATAATTTATATCAATTATTGTGCACAGGGAATGTTGTACAATTTCTCTCTCCTGGAAAGGTAAAAAATTAGCAAGGTGTGGGGAAGTTACCATAACTTCCAGTTGGCACATCAAATTTTGGTCAGACCCGTGGCATTGCAAAGAAGAAATTTCAAAGTACTACAGGTCAAAATTTCAAACTAATAAGGGCATAAATTTCAAAGATACATCATATGTAATGTTGGCCAGGAGGTCAAACTCCAAATCAGGGTTTCAAAGGTATGTTCACTTAAAAATATCATAAATTTTGATTGGAATGTGCGATTGAGTTGATTAAAAATCCATTGGAAATATAACACATAGAAGAGCATATTGGAAAAAATATTACAACTATTTGAGATATATATCCTTAATATATTGTGGTTTTTATTTGAGGGTTGGGATTAGACCTCAATTAAGAATCAATGGAAATACCTAAATTTACATGAGATGAAGATAAATATGAAATCAATCCTATGGAATGGTTGAAGTTGGTAAAATAATATAATATGACTTCTACGAAGGAAATAGATTATTTTTTTTATGAAGCTTGGAAGTGGTGGATGAGTGTTGATCAAAATACTAGATGACACTGCACATGGGGAGAATTTTAAAAAATCTTCTCAGATAAATGGATTAGGGATAAAAAAATGGAGGAATTGTATAGAATTCAAGATGAAATAAAAGAAGCAAAGGAAGAGATTAAGATAAGGGTGAGGAGCTATCTAAGATATGATCCCTTAATGAATCACTCATTAAGGAGGTTAAGAACTTAAAGCAAGAAAATAATAGTAAATCAAAGTGGGAAAATGATGAGTCAAGGGAACATTTGAAAAATAAAGATGAAGAGATATGCATATTACAAACCCAT
>JASDQU010014180.1:143085-161205 GCA_032191745.1 Picea mariana
TAATATTGTGTTCTTTTATTTGAATAGATTACTTAATGAACACATATTATGCCTTTTACTGTATGTATTGCTGCACATCATTCAAATCAATTAACATGCACTCATATAAATAGATAATGACATAGAGATTTTCACGAGGAAACACAAAAGGGAAAAACCTCTTCTTCTTATGAATGAAAGGCAAGCTCCAACTGCAATTTACATTCTTATTTTATCTAAGCTACAACCTAGATGAGGCTTCTACCTTTGTTTATTCAACACCTACTGAGTGGAAGCTACAACTCCCAGATGTACAAGCACCAACTTGTACAAGAGACTTTTACAATCTCCCCTTGCTCCTCCCTACCACCCTTATAATATTGTTCTGTCACTAAGAATATGAAAATCAACTTATTTTCTTCTCTGTCAAATGATTAAGAATTTAAATCATTCTTCCATACTCACCTTTGATCAAAGAAATCAATACCATCACTGCTATAACTAATCTTTAACATTCATACATATCTCTGAACCTTCTGTTTAAAGATCCTTTGGACATGCATACCTTCATTCATTCAACCCCTATGTTTTCTTTCCATCTTTGTCTAAAAATTCATATCTAAGTCTATTCTTTGATCAAACCCTCACAAAATAGGGCCTTCATCACATATCATCTGAGAATAAATAAATAACTCTATCCTCTACATATTTTTCTTATTCAAATTATTTAAGATCTATTCATTCATTTTGTTTATAAATTAAAACAATTGCACCTGTGAACATAATTTGTTGCTTGAGAAGTCTCCTGTGCATGAATCCTCTGGACCTGTACCTCTTTAATTCATCAATCTATGAATATGTATTCTCTCCTTAATCTTTGCTCCGTCTTCATCATTTTTTCTCACTGTCTCTGTATATTTTTATTTCTGTTCATGTTAATTTATAGAGATAAAATAAAATTTCTCCTCTATTTCCAAGAGCAACAACTCATGCTACAATGTCTCTCACGTCCTAATGCTTCATAGCAAGAGTGCTCTATATAATCAAAACAGTTTGAATCTCCTTCAAGAATTTGTTTCAACCTCTGTAACTGATAACTTACTTCATGTTCGATCATGATAGGGCAAGAGAAAAGAATGCACAACTGCCCTTTTATTATATTTCTTGAATAATCCACACCGTTAGAACTATGACTTGAGACTTGCTTATGGTTTTTGAATTATGAACATCGGACTTATTTACTTAAGTTTTAGTTTGATTAATTCATAAGACCGAAAACTATGCCAATGGAATGCCATTCTGAATATTCAACAGATGTATGTGCCATTTGTGGTGAGAGAACTGTACCAATGGAATGCCATTCCAAATATTCAACACATACATGTGCCATTTGTGGTAATACTGTTTAGTGATATTTTATCTCTCCATACCTATGACCGAAAACTATGCCATTCTCTCTCAGCAATGGAATGCTATTCTGAAAACTGTGCCATTCCAAATATTCCATAAACAACAATGCCGAAAAACTCCACAATGCTCTGTTCAAAAACACTTGTATTCTACCAATAAAACAATGAACAACAACACCATCAAACTCCTCCAAAATGCTAACAAACGATCTATTTAAAATACTCTGTTTATAATAATGTTTTCCAAATGCTCTGCCAATAATAATGTTTGCCAAATATTTGCCAAATGCTCTACCAATAATAATGCTCTGCCAATAATAATGTTTGCTTTAAATGACAACTACACCTATAACAACAATTCCAACAATGGTATTATCTTGAAGGCTAGAGTAATCAAAGACCAAACAAATATGATCGAGGATTCCATTGTCGCTGAAAATAAGATAGATGAAATGCATGTGTAGAGTGAAGGAAGATCATCAAATGTGAAATCGTATCGACACCCTCATTTCCAAGAAAAATTTCAAGGAAGACAAGAATGATGATATCAACATTATGAGCAGAGAAGATGGAATACTTTTCAATATTCATGGACCAAGGCATCACAAAACTACTCTTGAACAAGATATTATTAGAGACCAACAACAACTACAAATTGGAGAAGCTTCAACACAAATACATGGAATCAAAGGAAAGAAAATTATTCAACAACTAGACACCAAGGATTAAGAACGAAAATAATTGATTTTGGATGGATAGATCATCAACAATGGAATGAAGAAAGAAGGAACATAAGAAATTCATATTGGTTTCATCACATGTGAAGCTTTTAAATGAAAAGCTTTGAGGACAAAGATTTTTGAAGGAGGGTACGATGTTATGACCCAAGAGGGGCATATACATGGATAAATTTATATTATATGACCCCAAGGGGGGGCATATAGGGGCCTAAATGTACATGTAATGTGTAAATACATATGTAATAGGGTCTGCCTAGTGATAAAGGGGCCTCATGTGCAAGTGTGAATAACTATATATAAGAGATCATGTATTCATTATTGGGAGGTGAATTTTGAAGTATGAAAGGTATTTGGTTATTTGGAGGGGGTTCCCCTATAATTTAAGGAGTTATTGTGTAACTTATCTATCTTAGATTTGTGCTCCACGTTGACATTCTATACATGGTGTGTACTTCTATTATTTTTTTAATATTTTGAGCATTTTGGATCATAACACAAATGCAAAGAAACAAAGGTTTAATTGACCATTCACCATGGAATTCATTTACATTCAATTATGTCATACTACAATATTTCACTGAAGAAATAAAGTGTTCTTGTAGTCAATAGCTGTAATTGATCTAATGGTCTTTGGTTCTAACCAACTTCATCTCTTTTATCATATCAAATTGAAAATAAAATAAACAGAAATCACACACACAACTATGATATGTTAATCCCTAAATAAAGACACATTTCCCCTTAATTGGGGCATATTATATTAGTATTGTTATTTTATTTATGTTGGATTGAGTCCATTAGTTGTAATTGTACCTCCTAGTCTCCTATTTATACCAATGAGACCTTTTCATTTGGAATCATATTGTATTTGTGAATTCATGTGTATAAGGAGGTTTCCCCACATAAGAGGCTTATTATATGATTTTTCTCTTTTTCAAGGTGTGGAGTACTTATTTTTATGTTTTTATGCTATTTTGATATTTGGTTCTTAACATTTGGTATCAGAGCTAGACAATCCTCGAGACTGGCTTCTTCAAAACAAGTCTTCTTGGAATTTTTGCTACAAATTTGTTTATGAAAATTTTCGAGATATGAAATTTCTATGGTGTAGAGAATACATATATAGATAACTTGGGTCCAAATTTCAGATCTTGGTTCATTATATAATTGGAGATACATTCTATTCAAGTGAGGTTTTTTTACTAGTCCTGAAACTAGTCGGAAACATGTCTTCTTGGAATTTTCTCTCCCAATTTTGTTTGGCTTGGTTTCATGTCTTAAAATGTTTACATTACAAATTTGGGATAGTGAAGTACCTTTTGTACAAATTTCATCCCTTTATTCATTGTACTCGAAAATTTATTCTTTGAGGAAATTACGGTTTTTGGTTGGTCTAGATTTTAGTCTGAAACATGTGTTCTTGGGAAAAATGTTATATATGAAGCTATAGACCTCCAAATTGATTGAGAACTATTCTATTGGTTAGGGTACAGACCTAATTTTTACTGGTACAAATTTCAATTTCTGAAGTAAAGAAAGTGACACACAATAAGACATACAAGTTCGCTCCCCTGAAAGGGAAAAAATCAACACATCTTGGGAAAGTTATCATAAAATTCTCTTGGAGAATCCAATATTAGTATAACCTATGGGGTTGGAAATAAGAGACATCAGGATACCATAGGAAAAAATTATAGACTCATAAGGGCCTAAATTTCAGATCTATAATAGAAGAAAGGTCAGCTAGTAGAACAGTGTCGAAATCAGAGTTTTAAAAGGTGCGTTTGTTTTTGGAAATTTGCATATGTTTTGACTAGAAGATCAAATTGGGGTGATTAAAAAAGTGGAATAAAGTGGGATAAAAGGAGTATCACATAAATTTTGGAGAATATTAGGGATTTTTAGGTATAGACATATTCCAATGTCTCTAAGTGTAGGATTTGTCGTTACTTGTCAATGCTACAACCTAGGGACAATGTGGTTCTTCCACGTACCTAGAGTATATCGGAAGGTCCCTTTTGAACGGTTGTGCATTAGACAACACTACTACATATTTTATCTCCCACATACCTGGCATATATTGGGAGACCCCCTAGAATCTTGAGACCAACCAAGTAAATCATTTGGCTATCTTTTTTCTATAGTACACCGAGAACAACATCGAGGGAGATCACTCTATAGTACCTAGGTATTCAAATAGTATGGATAAGGGCATGGTCAATCCTCCTTAGTCAGTTCCCTGAGATATTAGGCCAAGTACTATTGTTGGACCATGCATGTATATCAGAGAGCTATAACACTTGAAACTCCCTTGTCTGTGATGACCTCTACCTAAGCCAATTATGAATTACTTCCTTGTAGTGATAGTTGGACAACAACCAGCAAAAAAAAGAACTTCTACACCAAATAATCCCTTGGACAGTCCTACTTGGACTCTTGATGAAGGTGAAGAAATGCATAAGGACATAGATGATTTAAAAAAGAAGGAAGTAACAAAATATGAACTACAAAGGATGATGGATTCAACTAAAGCTAAGTTGGAAGTGATGATGGATACTAAGATGGATGGATTAAAAGGGGATATCATGGAAGGGTTGAAAATTTTTCTAATAGAGAGGCCACCTGAAAGTGACAATGTATCCCATGAAATTCACAATGAGGACACAATGAAGATGAACCAAGACTAGAGAAACTCCATCTTTGGGTTGAAGACCGACCACTTTCCTAATATCGATATGAGGAAGTTTGATGGAAAGGATCCAATCACATGGATACTCCATATGGAGAAGTTATTTTATCTACATGATGTGCCACACACACAAAAGGTACGAATTACATCCTTATATTTAGAACGTAACTAGTTTGTGTGGTATCGATGGCTTTGTTCTCACAAATCACTTGTCACTTGGACAATTTTCACATAAGAAATGATAGCACACTATGAGGATACAGGAAGCAATACCTTCTTCATTCAATTGATAAATCTCAAGAAAAATGGTTTAGTTGTTGAGCACATTGAGAACTTCCAAATATTGAATATAAAGGTAACATATATTCCAGATGAGCACTTGATTGATGTCTTCATAGGAAATTTAAAGGATAAAATTCAACATGAGGTTCACCTTTGGGAACCCAAATAATTGGAGAATGCATTCAAGGTGGAGAGAAATGTTGAAAGTAAAAATATGGCTATGGCTACTAGAAGGACCACCCCTAACATTTATCGAGAGAATAGTATTCCTTCTTCTAAACCACCTCAACCTACAGGGTTGACGCCTTAACAATTGGATGAAAGAAAAGAAAAAGGTTTATTCTTTAATTGTGACAACAAGTACAGTAAGGGACATAAGTGTGGTGAGAAGAAATGATTCTACATAGATTGTGAAGAGGAAGAATAACAAGAACAAGAACAAGAACCATCTCAAGATGAATATGTAGAAGATAATTCTTCTGAAGAGATGAATCCCACCATATCATTTCATGCATTGGTTGGAATTAGCACTCCTCAAACCATCAAGATCGAAGGATATATCAAAAAGAAAAAGGTAATAATTCTAATTGATTCTGGTAGTACTCATAATTTCATTCACTGCAAATTAGCCAAAGCTCTCAATTGCTTTATATATCTAGTGCCAAAGTTTCAAGTAATGATTGCAAATGGAGGAACTATCAATTACTCAGGAAAATGCCATAAGATCAATCTTACTATGGGGGAATATGAAATGAATATTCCAATGATTTCTATACCCATGGGTGGTGCTGATGCCGTACTAGGGGTCTAATGGTTACAATCATTGGGAACGATGTCTTTTAATTTTAAAGAAATTTTCATGAAATTTTCAATGGGAGGAAAAGAATTTGAGTTAAGGGGTATTAGAGGGAGACCTAGTAAGGTGGTAAGCTCTAATGGCATGAAACAATTACTGAAAAAGGGGAATTAGGGTGTAATTGTTCAACTATGCTCACTATATTTTCAAACATATAATCCATATATTCCCCTATATCTCCAAGGGATCATTGATAAGCATTCCAAAGCATTTGAATATATTCCCATAGGTCTTCCACCCACTCGCGATCATGATCATGATATTCACTTAATTCCTGGGAGTGTTCCTCCTAACATCAAGCCTTACAGATACCCTATGCCCAGAAGAGTGAAATTGAGCGTATGGTTGAAAACATGTTAGAGGTTGGCATTATTGGACCTAGCCAAAGTTCTTACTCAAGAAAGAGGGCTCATGGCGTATGTGTCCAGATTATAGAGAGCTCAACAAGATCACCACTAAAGATATATTTCCCATTCCCATCATTGATAAATTGTTAGATGAACTACATGGAGAAATCTACTTCACAAATTTGGATCTCTATTCAGGGTATCATCAGATTAGAATGAAGGAAAGAGATATCCCAAAAAAAATATTCAAAACTCATGAAGGTCATTATGAATTTTTGGTCATGACTTTTGGCCTTAGGAATACACCTTCCACATTCCAAGGGTTGATGAATTCCATTTTCAAGCCCTTTCTTTGAAAATTTGTGTTAATATTTTTTGATAATATACTAATCTATAGCAAGTCTTGGGAATATCATGTTCGACATGTTGACAGGGTGCTACAATCACTAAAGGAGCAACAACTATATGCCAAACCATCCAAATGTTTCTTTAGGGTGAAGGAGGTAGAGTATTTGGGTCATATTGTATCTCATGAAGGTGTCAAGGTAGACCCTAACAAGATTAAATCCATGATGGACTGGACGATTCCCAAAACATTGAAGAATATTAGAGGATTTTTTGGTTTGACAGGTTACTATTGCAAGTTTATTTAAAACTATGGAAAAATAATAGCACCTTTAACTACATTAACCAAGAAGGATGCATTTTCATGGACTCTGGAGGAAACACAAGATTTTGAACAACTTAAAGATGCAATGTGCAAAGCTCATGTCTTGACCACACCAGACTTCACAAAAACCTTTATTGTGGAATGTGATGCCTCTAGAAATGGTTTTGGTGTTGTTCTAATGTAAGAAGGAAGGCCCCTTGATTTTGAAATTAGGCCACTCAAGGGAAATGACTTACAAAAACCCATTTATGAGAAGGAAATGATGGAAATACTACACATATTGAAGAAATGGCACCCTTACCTAATAGGTAGGAACTTCAAGGTCAAAACAAATCATGACAGTTTTAAATACTTCTTGGAACAAATACTATCTTCAGAAGAGAAACAAAAATGGGTGAAAAGATGTTGGGTTATGAATTTGAAATCATCTACAAAAAAGGGAAGCAAAATGTTGTGGCAGATGCATTCTCAAGAAAGGATGAAGATGTTGAGGCATTTCTCTGTGCTATCTCTATCATCCAACCTGATTGGATAACATAAGTAAGGGATGAATAAAATAATGACAAATTAGTGTGGACTCTCATCCAAAGGTTACAGTAGGATTCCAGTGCATCTGATACATTTACATGGAAAAATTATTCACTATGGTTCAAATATTGATTATATTTATGTAAAAAATCCCAACTCAAACAAAAGGTACTTTTGTAATTGAACACCTCACTCGTAGGAGGGAACTCAAGATTTTTCAAAACTTGTCATAGGGTGAAGTGGAGTTTTTTTTGGGGATGGCCTTAAAATTGATGTTCAAAGGTTTTTGGCAGAATGTTTGGTTTTCCAGCAAAATAAGGTGGAAACACTTAAGACCCTGGGTTTTTTACAGCCATTATCCATTTCAAGTCAGCGTTGGGAGGAGGTTTCCATGGATTTCATCACAGGGCTATCAAATTCTGAAGGACAGAGTGGCCTCATGGTGATTGTTTATAGACTTACCAAGTATGTGCACTTTTGTGCACTCTCACATGCTTTCAAATCCATTACAGTTGCTATCGCATTCATGGAGACAGTTCAAAAGCTACATGGAAGCACAAAGATTATTGTAAGTGACAAAGATCCCATCTTCACTGGAAATTTTTGGACATAATTATTTTCTTGTTTGGGTAGTACTCAATTGGCTCATAGCTCATCTTATCATCCTCAATATAATGGACAAACTGAGATAGTGAAAAAATATTTGGAAGGATACCTTTGTTTCTTTTCTTTGATAAAAAAACACAATGGTTCAAGCGGTTACCCTTGGCAGAATGGTGGTATAACACTTCCTTTCATACTGCAACAAAAATGACACCATTTATGGCGCTTTATGGATATCACCCACCATCCATCACTTATTATCTAAAATAAAAACCTAAGGTTCAAGTAGTGGAAGATCACATCGAGCATCAACAACAAGTTCTCCAACTCTTAAAGGAAAACCTGACCATGGCACAAAATCACATGAAACAACAAGCATATCAACATCGTGGTGAAAGAAGTTTTGAAGTAGGGGATTGGGTATTTTTAAGACTACAACCATACAAAAATATGTCCCTCAAGCAATCTAAGAAGGATAATAAATTATCACCGAAGTACTATGGAAATTATAAGGTGTTTCAAAAGATTGGTACTATGGCATACAAATTGGAGTTATCTGCATCTTCGCGAGTACACCTAGTTTTCCATATTTCATTCTTAAAAAAGGTTAGAGGTGACAAGATCCCAGTTCAAACTATATTTCCAGAACTTGACGAGGAAGAAAAAAACATATCGGATCTTGAAGCTATCACTGACACAAGAATTCACTAGTTGAGGAACAAATCAATTTCAAAGTATCTCATTAAGTGGAAGAAACTACTCGCTGAAGATTCCACCTGGGAAGATGAGTCTTTTATACAAAAGCATCCAGAAATACTCAAGTGTTGAGGACAACACTTGTCTGAAGGGGAGGGGCATGTTAAGCCCTAAATTGTGGCACATTACCTATTAATTGGGGCATATTACATTAGTATTGTTATTTTATTTATGTCGTCTTGGGTCCATTACTTGTAATTTTTCCTCCTAGTCTCCTATATATACCAAGGAGACATTTTCATTTGGAATCATATTTTATTTGTGAATTCATGTGATGTATAAGGAGGTTTCCCCCTCGAAGAAGCTTGTTATCTAAACTTCTCTCTTTGTCAAGGCGCGGGGTACTTATTCTGAGGTTTTTATGCTATTTTGATATTTTGTTCTTAACATGATAACTCAAAAGCAAATGAAATTATAAATCACTATGGAAGGAGATCTTATAACTCAAAATCGTTTGAACAAAAATCAAATTAGAACTGAATTGTAAAACACATACAATAAAAATAATCTAAACTAAAATGCATGAACAACAATGCACACCCTCGTTGGTGGGCCCTTTCCAACTCGGATGGCATAGCTAGAAAAATCACATACTTATGAAACAAAGATGCCCCATGGTTGTGAACATAGCATTGATATTAGGTGACTGTCTTTCAAATTACATCAACGCATACATAAGCTCAATCACATGACCAACGATCCAATACAACAGTAAATCGTAAACAATATCAAATTCACATCACAACTCTATTATTTACAATAATTGGTCGTATTAAAGGAACACATAACCACACCCATCACAACTAATCCCCATATTAGTTTCTAATGGAATATAGACATAAAAAAGGAGATAAGATTCGATCCCCTTGATATTATTTCATTGGCTTGGAGATAGGCTTCAATCAACCAAATACAAGATATTCTCATTAATGTGCATGAGAATAACTTGATATCATCCCCAAAATATTGCTTCCTATTGTCTCTTAGGTTCCCGTCGAAAAATGGTTTGACCGTGACTCCTTGTTCGCTGGGTTGAGAGTATCCTTGATTTAATGAACACTAATCCATGCTCAGATCTTTTGCTTCAATACCCATGTTGCAGATTTTTTCCATAAGAGGCAGAACTATCCCGAACGTCGAGGCACTACTAGATTTCCTGTAGATGACATGTGCTACTGGATTTCTTGTAGGTGGAATCCGCTACCATATTTCCTACAGAATGTTAGAAATATAGTTGGACCTCAAAAGTAATTGAGAAACCACAAAATCCATCCTAATTAATCATCGAAACATAGAAAATCATTAAATTAATAATCACATGTCTCTTTAAGCTCTTATGATCAAAAGTGGATAATATGTGGTGATGTTAATAATAAATGAATGAGAATGGAAGGTAAAGAGGGTGATAGTAAACTTAAATGGCCATCATAAACATGAATAAATCGACGCTCAACAAATTTTGACACCAAGATGTCAAGCATCACTGTCCCTATCATGTTTCCTTCCAATTTCATGTGGTTTATTTCACGAAAACTATTGGGAGGATTGTCATTGATGAAGGTGATTTGACGTGCATTATGTCTTTATCTTGTTGGCGAGCCATTGTATCCCTAGATCTCACTATGTTTACTACCTTACTTATAACGTTTGATGGATGGTATTTTCGACCGCATGGGATTATTTCCTCCTTTCCAGTCCAGTTAGGAGGTAAAACCGCTACTATGGAAGTGGAAGTTGTTGACATTTCACTCGACTACAAACTCTTGTTAGGACGTATCTATACTTATTCCATGATGATATTGGTATCATCGGGATTTTGAGTAATCAATTTCCCTCATGAAGGAAATATTGTGACTATCAATCAAATTTAATTTACTCATAAGGGTTCAACTATATCCACATGATCTATTGTCCTGTTAGTTGATAATTCCCAGACGACCACTCAGAGTATGGGTGTTGGGTTGTATACTTTTTTGATGGGAACATTTAACTCTGCGGTGCCCATTTATTATGTTAATTATATTCCAACATGTTCTGATCAACTGATATTTTTGGTTCCCATGTCCCAAGTGTGCCAGTTTCGTACATATTATTTCAAGGACCCATTGATTCTATCTTCTCCATTGGATTTGGTGGAAGTTATTGAGCATGCCAGGATGGCTATGCCATTTTATGCAACTTAGATAACTTATCAAGAAATTCAATGTGTCATTGTAGACACTGAACCAACTCCTTTTCAATGTGTCATTTTCTGCAACTTAGATAACTTATCAAGAAATTCAATGTGTCACTGCACCCACTAGAAGGAAGCACCAACTCCCTATGTTTCTCTAGCACCCACTAGAAGGAAGCACCAACTCCCTAAGTGTTCTAGCACCAACTAGATGGAAGCACCAACTTCCAGTCACACATGCACCAACCTGTAAAAAAGAGAACTACAGTTCTCCCTTAAACCACCTTGGTTTCTCTCGCTGCAACCATATGGAAGCTACAACTCCCTGTGTTCAAGCACCCACTTGAACCTCTGAGGACAACATTCCTCCCTAGCACCTCCCTTCCACCCTTAAATATAAAGTTTGCTATATATAAATTTATCACAGTGATACAATATTTATCATTGGCTTACCAGGCTTATCACTGTTCTGCTATGCTTCTCTGCTCTCCTATATCAGTGTCTCTCTGTCTGCATCTTCTTGCAATTTATGATCTTCTATTTTCCTCTACAAGAGCACCTCAACCTTCCTTTACTGTCTCATTGTCTTGCTGCACACATGCCTTGCGCTTTCTGTGCTTCTACCTTTTATGCTCTATGCGCCATGTCCATTCCATGCACCATTCCTCTTCTCTGTATTTCAACTACTACACACTCCTCCTTCTACATGCCTGAATCACTCTCCACTACAACAACACTCCTCTCTTCTTTGTTCTACATACTTGTAGTCTCTGTGCACCTTGTGCATCCTTTTTTGCCATGCTTCTGCATACTCTCCCCATGTCGAGTGCTCTGCCTGATCATCATTGCAACTCTTAAGCTTCTCTGATAGTTCAACCCATGCGTCCATCATCACTGGGTGCTATGCCAAGATTCCTTTGCCTCTCCAGCAGTCGAGACTCTTCGTCTTATCTGTTAGAGTTACAGGCTTAAACGCTCTTCCATCTGTCCATCTCCTCTATGACCAATCTTCATTCCACTGGTAGATTCCTTGAGACTCTTTAGCTCCTCTGAAAATCACATAGAATTCTCGTCGATTCCTCTGGCATAAACCATCAGTGGTTTCTAGCAGTTACAGTGTGAACCTTGAAATGGAGCCTAGCTATGCTATCTCCTTCCACTTTCGTGACCACTAGCAGTGACCACCGACTACATAGACATTTTGGCATTTTGGCATTCATGGAATCAAGTGTCTCAACACTCCAAGTCACGATCCCTGAAATGGAGCTTGGTTGCACTAGCTCCTTCCTCCATCTTCCGCAGATGTGACCACTGGTTGTGACCATAACCTTATTCGAAACTGCATTTTTTAATTTCACGTTTCGTGAATTTGTTGCAAGTCACTCTGACTCTTCCAAATCCCGATCATGAAATGGAGCCTTGCAACTTGCAAGCTCCTTCCTTCACATGCCCACAGTTGTGACCAAGCGTTTATCCATAAAGTGCTTTCGCGATTTCGCATTTTGACATTCTTACATTTCGACATTACTGTGGAGAAGTATCTTGACACTCCAACTCCCGGTACCTGGAACCTACACCAAAAGTGTTTTTCTCATTTCGACATTTCGATTCTCATGTGGTGAAGTGTTTCGACACTTCAACTCTCGGTATCTAGAACTCTAAAATGGAGTCAGATCAATGGTCCGGTATTTCGTTGTTTCACATTTCGGTGATTCAGCATTTCAACACTCTTGTGGTGAAGAGTTTCGACACTTCAACTCCCGGTATCTAGAACTCCGAAATGGAGTTAGATCAACGGTCCAGTATTTCGTCGTTTTGCATTTCGGTGATTTGGAATTTCGACACTCCTGTGGTGAAGTGTTTTAACACTTCAACTCCCAGTATTCAGAACTCTGAAATGGAGTCATATCAACGGTCCAGTATTTCATTGTTTTGCATTTCGATGATTCAACATTTTGACACTCCTGTGGTGAAGTGTTTCACCACTTCAACTCCCAGTATTTGGGACTCCGAAATGGAGTTATTTCCCGGTTTTCAAAACTCTTTGTTGATGTGTCTATTTTGGGATTTCGGTGTTTCGCATTTCGTGACTTCGAGACTCCTGTGTTGAAGAGTCTCGACTCTTGACTTCTCAATCTCCCGGTATCCGAAACTTCGGTTGATGTGCTTGTTTCGGGATTTCGGGGTTCCAGATTTCACAACTCCGAGACTTATGTGTTGAAGAGTCTCGACTCTTGACTTCTCAATCTCCCGGTATCCAAAAATCCAAAATGGAGTTTATGCTTCTGATCTTTTCCATGCCATTATCCCTGCGCTGCTGATCTTCCTTGCCTGCCTGTTTACCATCAAATGAACAAGCACACTCTTGCACTCTGCGTGCACCTCTGCACTATCTCTTCTGAGCTTACGTTGTCCCTATTTTTCGATCACTGCATACTTTGATCTTTCCATCAATGACAAGCACACCTACCTGTAAACATGTCAACATTATTTCCTTCCAACGAGGCTATTCTGGAGGTGATGAATAAGCCAAAATGACCTTGGGAGGATTTACATCACAGTTCATACTTCCTCTTGGATCTTGATAGGATTGAGAGTGAAGAGTATCAAATGAAATTGATGGGATATAATGATTGACTTGTGAACCCCTTGGTGACACATGACATGTATGTCGAGGGAAATATGGAAAACATATCGAAAAAAATCCCAATCAACATATCTTGTAACCTCAATCTCGTTGAAAACATGTTCATAGGGGAAGCAGGTTTTTTCATAGGAGATCCACATTTACACTGATCTATTTAAAGAGTTCATAGATATTGAGTAGATCATCTTGAACAAAAATGAGCCTCCTTCTTTTGACGGTTCTTTTCATTACCGCCTTTATTTTTTTGCTGTAAGATATATCTTACACATCAACAACCTCGTTAACAGGTTCAAGAATATGTTGATATCCCAAAGATAAGACATTTCCCAAGTTCCCTGAAGTATAGAAATGTTCTGTAATAGGTTCCTTCCATTTTTCCGTGGTAGGTAGTTTACTGCTACCTTCTTTTGTTAATGTCTTTTCTTGTGTCGAAGTTATAGGAGACTATTCTGTATTGTTGGTTGTCTCTCTCAATTCATCAGAGGGAATGTCCTTTGTGAGTTTTGGTGATGAAGCTCTCTGTTGATCAATTCTAGGTGATGGTGTTACTACTTGAGGTAGGGAATCAGATGGCAAGCTTGCAATCACTGTATTTTCTATTGATGGGATGTTGATTTCTTGTTGTTGATACCCCCCTTATTGTTATTCTTTATTCTCACCCTTTTCAATGTCCCATCACCCTCTTCTTCTCCGGATGTATTTTCTGCATTGGGTTGTTCATTACCAAAAACCCCATCATTATAAGGCGATCTTGCATCATTTAAAGGTTGATTTTCCAGTTTTGGAGAAGTCATACTATCATGAGTGATTTCAATTGCTATGTCCCTTCTTTCTGGATTCTGTAATGGTCCTTCTAAGGTTGGGGAAAACATTTCTCCTAGGTCTTCCTCGTAAGTGATAGGTATTAGGGATATGTAATATGTTTATAAACCTTCATCATCATCATATATGGTTATTAAATCGATAAGAACCAGGGGGTACACCTGGTATGGTTGGTGTCCTTGATGATCTTTGTGGCATTCTAGCTATTGCAAGTTGCTCCACTTGGGTTTGTAGATAACTTTGGTCATCTTGAGTGATGATCCTATCTGGTGGAGATGCTTTAGTATTATTTGGATCAGTTGCATGAGTGTCTGTCTCAACTGGTACAATCCTTGGAGGTTCTAAAGTTTGAAGAAAAGGGGTTTGTCTCATTATTTGCACAACTCTTTCTACCTCATCTAGGATCATTATTCCTCTTTTTGCTGACTCTGTTGCTTCCACTTTTCTAACTTCACCTCGTGCTTTGATAGTTTCCTTTGCTCTATGCTCTACAATTTCAAATTGTTCTTGCACCGACATAGCCTTAAAATTGGTAATTTTTGGGTTTGCTTTTTTTTTTAATAACCTCTTCCCAATCTTGAGCATTTTCAGTGAAGAGCTCATCTTCATAACTGTCATGAGTGTAAGGCCAATATGACACCACTTTCCCTGCATGTTGGGGTACTAGATATTTGGGACCATGTTTACAAAACCGGCATGTAGGGAACCTGTATTCCAAATGTCTTAGGCCTTCTTTCTTGGCATGTGTGGTGTCTTTGACTATATAATATCCAATATGGAAACTGTAGGGTATAAAATCCCTCTTCTTGTGCTTCACCAGAGAGGCATTGAAACCTTGTAAAATGGTCTAGTATCATATTTCCCCCAACACCAAATGGTCTGGGATACAAGCGGGGAGTAGATGTAGAGCACCAATAACTCGAAAAACCTTGATATACGTGCTCTTCTCTTCCAGATACCAATGACCTACTTTGGATATCATTTTCTTTATTGTTTCTAAAAGTCTTGGACAATTCTTTATAAAAATAATAAAATGTATCATAGCTATGAACTCATCACATATCATAGTGTAAAAATTCTTATACATGTTTTCCCATAGGATGATAAAATACACATGTACAGGTAACTCACCTATATGCCAATTTAGATTCATACATGTGAAAACATTTCTCACGCAAATTATGTCCAATAAGTAGGATGCCATAAAAAAAAATGGTGTTTCACCTTCTTTTGTTTTCTGAGCCTGTTGGATAGTGATGCTCAATTTATTTGAAATAATGCCCCCCTAGTTGAAACTACTTCCAAAAATCATGACTGTATATGCCAAGGGAATCCAGGCTTCTAAGAATCTTGAATAATCCTTTTCTCCATAAAATCGACAGATCAACACCATTAAGTACATGTATGGTTCCCTAAGATTTGTTGTGTTGTACCAACCATTGGTCTTGTTTAATAATTTATTTTTCTCCCTCCACCAAGAAGCTAATAATTTTCTAGTGTTATGATGTTCATATAACTTAACCACAAAATCAGTATTTAGTTTTTCTTCTGGGTCTCTGAGCTTGTAATACTTTTTCTCCTCTACCGGAATGAATACACCAATGCATTCCCCTTCCACATTATTTATTACACATTTCTCAGTGTCTATATGGTCAATTATCCATCCTAGGGTCTCTATGCAAGGAAAAATAGGATTTCGGCATGCCACCATGTGTAAGGACGACTGTCTATTATTTGGAAAAATTTGGTCATCTAGTTCCCTGACCTCTGGTACACTGTGAGGTGTAAAGTTTGGAGAATATTCTTGATAAATTTTGTTATAGAGATTACCCCAAGGTGGAAGGACTACCTTAGATGTGGTTCTTGTATCTGTATCAGTGAATGTTGGCGGTTGAACGAACTACTTCTTGGTCGACATTCGAATCACAGGTTCTAATTTCAAAGCAAATTCCAATTCTCTTGTTACCGCTAGACTCGATCCTTCACCAGCTTTCGAGACTTTCCCTTTGGGTGTCCACGATGAGCACTTGGTTACTTGTATTCGAGGAGGCATATTTATTGCACGAGAACACCATCATAAGTCGCAAGCGATTATAGCATATGACCAAAAATTTGGCGATGTATAACACCTAAACAATTCATAGAAAAATTTAACACTTACCACCTTTGTAGATGAACCTAGTATTACTAGTGTTTCCACAAACTAGCGCGGGGGGTAGGCTCCTCGATGGATTTTCTCTCCTCCTCTTGATTGAAAGGCACTGGGGAGCCTGTCCATCTTGATCTAAAGGAAAGTTTCTTGAACAAAATGATAAATTGGGAAAGAAATGTCACTAGAGATTCAAATTTGTATATCCCACAATCTTACCTTGTCACATCTAGTATTTAATTGGAGGAAGTGCAACATGATCTTCACAATCTTCAGAAATCAAAATAGGATGCACACCATGCTTGGGAGTTAATGTATTGCGAGTTGTCGACACGGAGGCCCGTTGTTTCTAGTTAATCAGTAATTTCAATATTTTAATTTATCAATGCGTAGTATCAAAGATCGAGAGTATTTGTTAAGTGTCATTTTCCTTTGACAAAATCTTGTCGACATCGATGACCGTTTAGAGAGGAATCCTTAAACAAGTTATTCATGTATTGTGGGTTTCAAGGGGAATGACACAGAAAGAAAACCAACATTTCATGTTCATCAGTGACCCTAACCTTTGACTTAACAGTTTTGGAATTTTTTCAAGCCTCGTGGTAATCCTCTGCACAAGTTATTTTAGTTATAATCTCCATCTAATGGCTAGATCTGTGTTTAAATGGATAGATGGCTCCAATTCTCCCAAAACGGAAACATACAATCCATATCCCTATGTAGTATCAGCGTCGGGGAAAAAAGTGTATGTTAATTTCTTTATTATGTTAAAACTTGTCGATGGCCAATGTGTGCATTGGCATCGATGGTTCACTCTGACGCTTATGCTCTTAACTTCTATTGGTATAAAAATTAGACATCGGCCTTCATTACCGTACATGATGACATAGATGTGCTAACATGGATGATGATGTGGCAGATGACGTGGTGATGACATGGACCTATAAACAGATGGGATCCAACAATTCTTAAACACATGGATCAATGGTCCAGATCCAACGACATTGGACTCCTTTCTCTCATCAACGGTCATGATTTTCTTGAAGAATTTATTATTTTTGGCATCGACGGTTCACTTAATATCTTTCCCAAATTACACATCTTCTTTTTTTAGTGCTGACGCTTGATACACATATCGACGATCGAGAATTTTAGTCATTTGTGTTATCATTTTCTTAAAATTTCGCTAACGCCAATACATACATCGGTGGTTACTAAAACTGTATTTCGGGGGGTTGGGACGTTTATAGATTAAGTGTGTTTGCACATCGTTTTAAGGAAAATCTTAGTTTAGAACCCCTTTCACTTATTCATTAGGATTCTTATGTTTCTTTCCCTCAAAGAAAACTGACCTGATGATAGCATTTTCTTCAAAAAAGAGACAAGTAAGAGTAAAGGAAAAAAAGAGAAAAAAAAAAAATTGAAACAATCCCAAGGTGGAACTAAAACTTGATTTGAAACAAAAATAAA